>JAQFZJ010000398.1:0-29434 GCA_034695645.1 Folsomia fimetaria
CATCACCACGCATGGAGACTTTTTTCTGGATGGAAACAACGCCTTGATAGGACTTAAGTCTGAGAGACTTTGCAATTGTGCAGTGTGTATCCCAACCTTTGTTCGAGAAGTAGAACAACGGTCCAAGAAAAAGAACTTAAATAGAAGGATATTATTCCAACAACCTTGGAGGTGGTAATGGAATAATTAGTGTCCCAGCAGCAGAAGGAATGAAGATTGCTGCTATTAATAATGATCTCACTCAACATCAAGAATATTCACACTAACTTAACTACGGCTCAAAATGTTGACGAAACTAGAAAAGACAGCAAAGACATGGTGACGACAGACGGAGAGTCGTCTCCTATCACAAATAGCGGACACCTTAGTATTCACAATATGGGTAAAATTAGGAAATTTCTGAAAAGCCATACTGGATGCATTTTAATATATACTACCGAATATGACTGCCCAATAAAAATCGACACTACAGGACTCAAACTTGGTTCATTAGCCAACAAAACCATGTTGTACAAACATGGGAGACCATGTATTATCGACGCTGATACAATCAGTGTCTGGTAAGTTTGTAAGGCTCGATGAGCTAAATACTTATACAAACAATTATTTCATTATCTAATATTTTTCTCATCTAGTTCCGATGGGAGTAAGGAATTGTCTTGCTCTTCCTATTGAAGGGTATTCAACTTTTGAAGATGCCATGCGGTTTTATTTAAGTAGTGACAAGTTCGTTGATCATAATTTTTGCGGACGGCGTTGTAATATTAAGAATTTCTTTGCATTCCTACATTTGTCAGGAGGGTCGGACAAAAACGTGACAAATGTCATGCAGCTGGAGCAACTGGAATTAGCAGAATTACGTATTTCCCAGATTATGTGATTCTCCAATTGAAAAGGTTCATAGGATATGATATCGAAGCAAACCAAATAATTTAGAATTATGCGGAAATCGGTCACTCAAGAATCATGGACTTGGGATTCTAATGCGCCACACCAACCGAGGTTAGTAAAGAGATACACAAAATGGAGGGCATCGTCTTATTCCAAATGTTTGAAATTTTAGCACTCGAAGTATGAACTAGCTGTGAGCATTCACCATCATGATGACGACGACTGCGGTCATTACACATGTGTATGTCTTGGAAAGGATGGGGTGTACAGAACGTTTAACGACTCAGTTGTCACCAACCTCAAAGCCGGCGAGGAACAATTCCGCATGTCTATATACTCGTGTTCAAAAAATGTGAAGAAGAAATAATTATATCGGAAGATGAGAAATCCGATTTGCGTCAAACTGTAAGTGCAAATGAATGGTGTTGCAATATACATATTTCAAATATTCATATCATTTTCAGGGCACATCAGACCAAATGGAGATGGGCCTAGAGTATATGGAGGTGGATACAACAAATGAGGGACTTCTTATTCGGACGGAATGGAAGTAACAGTTTTTCACACTTCACAAGCAACTGAATCTGAACAAACATTCCCATTCCCAAAATTGGACCAAGAAATGGACGAGGATAATCAAGTAGAATACTACTCATGGCCTTGTCCACGACATGAATATGACATACGTCCCACTATCTCCTGCTTCGTGTGAGGAGGATCAAGAAATGGAAAACAGTGAGATTTTTTTAAATTTAAAGATCGACACAGAAGACCATTGTTTGGTTTTATTAATGCAATTCATAGAGTTTATTCAGTGTGTCGTACCGAAATGTACTAGTCTTGGCCCTGTCCATGGCTATTGCCATCTTCACCTTCAAGGATTATTACGGACGGACTTCGCGGACAAGAAAAAAGGTGGCATGTGCATGGAGAAAGGCAGGCTTAAAAAATATGATGGAAAAAAATGGAGATACTTTTGTGAAGTTAAAAGCTGCAAGAACCGTCTGAAACATGGTCGGCGTTGCATCAAACTTGCAAAACATTGCGAAAAACTAATAGATGAAGACGAACAAATTAGAAATTGTTAAGTTTAATAATATACATCCAAAAGTAAATAATTAATTTTTTAATTTGTTTCTGGTTAAATGATAGGTATCCAAGAAAGCATGGAATGCGTAGTTGCACAATGTATTGCAGTGTCTGTCACTCATGGACTTTGTCGCCATCACTTCCAATCACGATTAAAAACTGACAAACGACTTCGGAAGGGAGACCTTTTTGTGAATAAGGATAGGATGCAAATATACAATGGTCGTCAATGGAAATCTATATGTCGAAGTAAGAATTGTCAAAGTATTCGAATTTTGGGTAAATGCTTTGGATACTGCAACAACCACTTCAAGGAACTGGATGAAGAAGAAATAGAAAACATGGGAAATGGTAAGCATGGCATTGGCTCACAGCACAAGTTAATGCCCTTGCATAATGAATTTTTGTTAATCAATAGATGGACAAACAGTAGCAGGGTGCGTTGTTCAAGACTGCAAGGCACTTGGCCCTATACATGGCTATTGCAATCGTCACATCAAGGAGAAAATGAGAAGCATCCACCCAAGAACATCCATATGCCAGAAGGGAGACCTGGCTATGAAGGACGGAAGACTAAAAAGATTCGATGGATCTAATTGACAGCACTTTTGTGAAATACCAACTTGTAATTTACAAGTACAATTACATTAGACGTTGTAAAAAATATATACGACCTAGAGAATGAAGATAATGAAGCACCGACCCCAACTTGTATAGCTAGCTATTTTTAAAGAAAATCAGAATTTGTAATTTTCATGCATCTGTAATGTATAACTTTATAATGCAAACAGGTTCTGCAAGACCATCTTATCAAGATTTTGTAAGCGATGACGACATGGAAACTGGTAATGTATTCTTGGCAAAAATTCGTGTTATGTTCCAATAATGTGCTTTTTTGGTTACTTAACAGACGATGAAGAACAAATACAGTGCATGGATCGTGCTTGTTCTGTAATTTCTGAAGTACACCGGTTATACGACGATCATTATCAAGTACGGTTCAAGACGTGTGTTACGGCTTCATCGCTAATTCTCAAGGGAGACCTACGGCTAAAGGATAACAGAATCCAAAGATACGATGGCAGGAAATAGAAATACTTGTGTAAAGTAATCCATTGTCATAAAGTTCAAAGACGCAAAAACCGTTGTACATTCCATTTCAACCGATTAATTCCTCCACCTCCTGTTACAAAGAAGCAGGCAAAGAAGAGCCGAGACAAACTTGTAAAGTTATATATTTAACACGATATCATTTGTTCTTCATGTCTTTATAATGTATATGCAAAGGTTGTACCAGTGACGTCCCATGTCCTACAGGCATCGTCATCGATGAAGAAATAGATATAGGTACAATTTTATGGGTTGCCAACAAACAAAATTCAATTCCAAGTTGCGATAACCTTGGGATAATTTTTAAAAGATGACAAAAAAGTGAAAGAGTGCAAGAATTGCGGATCTAGGACACCAGGTCCTGTGTATGGTTACTGCCACAAACACTTTAAATTACGATTAAAGACGGGAAAGATATACAAAAACGAAATCCGCTAAGGTGATCTGCGTATGATGAATGGTAGATTCCAGCTATACGATGGATCTACACGATGTCCGCGATGTCATTCGTTCTCATTGTGGGTTTCAATTACGTAGCGGTGCGATTAGCGGGAAAGATGCCGTGGTTGATTTACGTTTGCACAAGCTACGCTGACGTGGTTACGATGTGCATTCTATTCTTCATGTTAGCCACTTTGGAGAAGGTAAGTTCGGAGAGGGGAGGAAGGACGAGGTAAATTGAGTAAGAGAGTGAAAGCAATAACTGAGTTGGGATTGGAATGCGGGTTCCCGAATTATAGATTGTACCGGATTGATGAGAGCTTCAAAAATGACTGTGTTTTCAGTATCATCGATAACACTTGGAATCTACTGTTGTCCTTTCCAAATCCATGAGGAGAGTTGATCATTACAAATATTGAATACATACAGACAAGTTGATCATAATAGCACTGTCTACGTTAAAATTGAAACATCGGTAAGGAAGTTTCAGATAACCTTGTAGTATATGTAAATGAATTCATTTCAACAAATTATATATAACCCAATGATATTTTATTCGTATCAACGATTAATTGAAAAACAATCAATTGCGCTTTTCCAATTTAGTTCAATACCAAATGAAGTTACTCAATAAGTAGTAGGCCATTACCCCATCTATACATACATATAAATTCAGTTGCTGATAATTGTAAAATTATTTTTATATAAAGTCCTGGAAAGCAGAATTGTTATTAATACGTACGATTGGCCTGATAATGCATGGTTGCGCGCATTAATATTCCTTTTTCATTGCAAAATACTATCCTTCCTTATTACAGCATGGCATTAGCTTATAGTTCAGACATCAGTCAGTGATGGTGTATTGTACTGCTTCATCATAAAATATTGTAGGAAGTAAGTTACGTAAGCACTCAGTTATGGAATATTTTTCTACAAAAAAATCTGAAACTTAAAGAAACGATGGTGACCATTTGTGTAAAATCAATTAACAAAATCCGAATATTATATACTATTCAAAAACAATAAATTATGCGTTTTTCCAATTTAATTCAATTAGAAACCCATATTTCCAATTTTTTAAATAATCAAATACTAGAAATTATTCATGACGTCTACTATTCGAAAGTTGCAAAAAACAGAAATGTTGTATTGACAATATCTTGCCATACTAAAAAATGGAATTGCAAAATTGCAAACAACCAAACCAACAAACTACACGTTGTAAGGGCATGCACTCAGTGGAAGAGGAGCGAAGGAGAAGCCGCACGGGCAAGTTCCTAAGCTTGTGGAGAAGGTCGGTTTAAAGCGACCTTCTGTGTAAAACAGAGTCGAGCGGCTGAGAGCCAGTAGGATGAAGAGTGAGTGATGCCCACACATAGATACACAGCGAAGCAGTGTATGTGAGTTAGGGTGAGAGTGCCGGTAGGTCAGAGTAAGTCATTAGATGTGAGCCATAAAGCAGGATGCAATTGAAGTGACGCGCATGAATGATAATGATGGGGTGGCTCTACAACATGTACAACATATAGATTTATTCTAAGTAAGAGGTTTAGTTAAAGAGTAAGCGGCTCAAGAGGCCCACATCGCAATCCTCTGCGATGTGCCTGTCTCAGGCTGTTAGTATTACTAATGTACATCAAACATTGGTAGTGAGAGGTTCCTCGCGAACCTCGTGCACTAGAGAGAAGTTGACTCGTCTCAAGTCAAAGCATTAATGATTATGAGGCAGAACTCGCAGGTTCCTTAAATAGGTGAATTACGGGTATCTCACCCGTGTTAAAGTACTTGTCCTTCACGGACAACTTGTGTCGAGTTCAGTCACTGAACTCGACGCGACATCAATTATAATATTTTACATATTTGTAAGACTTCGTCCTTACATAACTACACTTACTAATCAGCGTGGTCAATGTTAGATTTCGCCCTTATAATCATCTAGAGTATTGTACTGTAAATTAGGATCCCACATTTAGTCAACCCTACATCATATATATAAGTTATCTTAAGGATATAATTCCGCTTATCTAGATTATTATCAAGACAAGATAGTACACGCATCCTAGATAAAAGTAACATATCAAATGTATTGCAATAGGCAGCAATTTGTACTGAGATTTACGTGAATAAAAACACAATACACCAAAAATGGCTGAAAAATATTATTTGATGGCATTTTTTTCATATCACAATTTTCGTGCTTCCTAATTTATGTACTTGTATACAAAAACCCCGATTACTTCTGAGAAATCAATAGAAACGACGCCGTCGTCCTGGTACAGAAATCTTGAATAACCAAAGGGGTCAATGGATCCACGAAATTCGCACCAAATTTTATTTTCATTTGTGTTATTCCTCGAAGAGCTCTCCTTAACTCAGACTTCTTTCCAGCCGTACCACTTTTTCTCCATTTACTTAGCAATTCCATCGATTTCTTGTTTACCAGTGCAGCTGCCGTGAATAGAGCAATTGTCAGAAGAAATGCATCCAAGTACACCAAGGGAAACATTCCGAATGCGGGCCATTCAACTGTATCATGAAGGCGAATGCAAACATACGACGTGAAAAATTGTAAGCTTGGAAATCCAAGGATTACTGATGGGAATATTCGCTTAGCGATGCTTTGATTTATCAGAATTTCCACAATTTTGAGTCTTCGGTAGACTTCAATGTTTGTACATGATTGTCTTTCAAAATTACAAGCTCCAATTACTTCCAAATAGTCCCATAAACACACGAATCCAGGAAACAGGACATATACCAAGTAGAAGGACGCGGCAAGTCCAACATGAGCAAATGTGACAAATTCAAATAGTGATATTCCCACCCGAATTAATATCGGAATGCCCCACCCGTTTCTACAATAAGGCAACATTGATCCTAAGAATGGTGGCGCGCATGGGAATTGAATCTGTACAAGGACAAAAGCAAATGGTAGAAAGATCGCTGTAGCCAAAATTAAGGGAAGGAGAAGCCCCATCAATTTATCTGGGATAGATTTCTTGTATCCTCCTGTTTCTGAAAATCAAATTACTTGTCTTATTTGCAGCAGTAGACATAATGATAAGCCGCTTATCGTATAAAAATACCTTTTAGCAAATTCATTTCAAACTGAAGCAACGCGTTCATCATTTCCACCGGACTCCTGTCCTCACGCCAACTGAATCGGAGGCCAAGCGCTGTCGTATACAAACTTGTGAACACCATGGCAATAAACTTTTGTGTTACTGTGTAATTGGAGTTGACAATGAAGTAGTACTGCATAACAGTATATATCAAATGTATCCCCATTTCTGCTTTGTTAACAAAATTAAATTTATCCGAATCCTAGTATAACATTCGACCAAAGACTGGATCACACTGGAATGACAGACTCCAAAGAATATTCGCAATTTTCAAGTGGCGCTTTAGGTGAGGTATAAATGTTTGCGAAAACATTTTTAATCAGACAATGTACGGGATAACTGGGGTGCGGCAGTAATGACAAACAAGTAGAATTAGAGCAAGTAGGAAAGTTCTGCTTGAACTGACAATCCAGATTTCGCCCAAATCGATTTATTGGATAATTTTTGGCAATTAACTTCTAGTTTGATACACCATGCTATTTATAAAATAACTATTGACAAAATTATCACTACGTAACCATAACAAAATGGGCACGATTAAACAAAATTATTGTTATGTACTAACTAGCACAAACAAATAACAAAGCTATTTGTATACGCAGCTCGGTTGGATAAGCAAATAATTGAATAGCGGCATGTAATTGAAAGGTAGCAGAGAAAAATAATTTCAGACCATGACTAGAGCAGTGTATTTGAATTTAAGTGGTTATTCATACATATCTTTTCCAGTTTTTCCTGGTTGTATATTGCGCAATAATGCTTTTATAAAGTAAATAATTTAACACTCCGATTGATGGAAACATGCAATAAGTACATTGTATACCAAAACTGTTCAAATGTAAATACCCAAATGTACAGCAGCTAGTGCCATGACATGATGTTCTTTTGACGCTTATTTTATTTCATATTTTATGTATTTCTATATTGTATCTATATTACCAAATGTAAGATAACTTTATTTAAACTTAACCACTTCAACCCTAAACTGACCCCATTTCTGGGGACCTTTGACACCTGGGAAACCAAAATGTTTTGGTGTCTTTCGCGCCGGGTAACCCCACTTTTTCGAAACAATTGACGCCTGGAAACCTTGCTCTTTCATCTCCCTTGACGCCGGTGTTCTCACAAAAATCAGGACGTAAAGCTCTGTATCGCACGCAGAAACATGTCGTTCCCTACTGAATTAATTTAAAGCATATTTTTTATTAAAATCGATTCAGGTATATGACATAGCATCATGCTTGATATAATTCGTGATTTTTGGCAGCACTTTCACGTTTGCAAATTTTTTGCACCTAACTTTAGCATAAAAAATCGTTATTTGCATTTGCTACCGCCAACTAAATGGCCAGCTAAAACAAAGGATGCATTAATTTTACAAAAATTACATGCACTATTACATTTTGAACTAACGGTTCACTAAACCGTTAGCTAAAAATTAAACTATGTGATATCATGGACTGCGCTATTTGTTTGAGAATTTTTAGCCCGAACGAGGGCTTGCATAGAATCGTTCTGTTCGTCAGTCTCTCGGTCTATGGGTACAGTATAACTCGTTAAAGTTGACTAATTGACTTGAAATTTAGTCGACTTGACGAACCTTTAACCTTTTAATCGTTTCTGGTGTAATCACTTGGTGTAAAGCTCTTATACCAGTTTGGTTACAATCAGTGTTACCCACCTTCCGGTAATAATTTTTTCAGAAAATTATAACCAAGTTGCTAAGATGTACCTGAACCAGTCCAATTCAAAATATTGAAATGATTGTCTGATTGAATGCATTGTCGTCTGCATTGCAAGAGGTTTAGCACCTAGAAATTTCTTTGTCACGTTTAAGAGCAATAGAATGAAAACTTGGGTCACACAAAGTACCCGAACCAACTCGAAAACTGGTACAATTAAAATTTGATCTGGTTTCTTTTTATCATTTTACACAACTCGTCATTTCAACGCAAAACTAGCACCACGGCACAACAAATTTGCGATTATTACAGAAAATGAAGGCAAGTAGTGCATTTGTAAATTTTATATAAATTTAATTACATAATATTTTTGGCTATAAAACTAGATTTTGTGTCTACTTATCATTATTTGCTGGATATTCATGGTATCGTCAGCCATCACGACAAGATGGACACGGAGTGCGAGTGTCGGAGTAAAGGAAATTCATGATGCGTCTAATATTGTACGTATATTTTCGCACCATTTTATATCTCCATACATAAAGTCAATCAGTTTTATTTATTGTAATGTCTCACAACAGAAGGAAATTCAACCTATAATTGGGTCCCCAAAAACCATGGTTAAACCAAGCCAGCGGAAATCTCGGCAACAGTTTCCTCTAATGATATACGGAGGATGGTAAAACAAATTATTTGTTCGATACATGTGTGAAATGATGATGGTTGCTGTCATACTTGAATATTTTGTTAAGCTATCCTCCTGGAGGACACGGCGGTCGCAATTTTCCACGCGCTCATCCTCCAATGGGGGATGTTTTTGTTCAGCCACCACCTTTATATTTCTAGAAACCGCTCATTTAAAAAGCATGTACATAAAACCTTAAATCCTTAAAGCAATAAATTTAAAAGCTACAATCTTTAGTACAGTATAATATCAATTAAATACATTTTATATCCTTATCTCAAAATATGTGCATCCAACTTCTTTAACAGAATTAAAATTGCACTTCCAATAAAATACATCAAAATTGCAGTTTTAAATGGTCTTGAATAAACTACCTGAAGCAAATTTGGGACCAGTTTTACTTAATTAATGACAGAGTTTGACATAATTTATTCTCTAGATGTTTCCTTTGGCATTGTAGTTTGCCATTGGTGGTATGCATATCTATTTGTCAGGTCAGCAAACAATAGTACCGATTTTATAATTGATCTTTTCATGCTTACCAATCAACAAATCAAACTAGCCATCACGTATAAAAAACGGGATAATATACAAAAGTTAAAACTTGTTTAGCTGGATTCACTTGCCATTATGATAGTATTCTATAATCCTCATAACTTTACAGCACTTTACACTCGGGTAATATCTTGAATGTGTATCCGGCATGATTGTGAACTTTCCATGCTCAGAAGAATAAAGCGCAAATACTATGTGTAACTGTATGGCAGGCTACATTGACATTATCAATCATTAATGATTCATCGCGTCCACATTACATCAAGAAAGTTGGTCAAAGCGTTCAGATGAAACATATGTAAATCACGGAACCATTAACCGTTCACTACTTTCTACACGATTATTTTTTTTCTCAAAAGTGGTGCAAATAAATGGCCCTCTATCCGCTCCATACCACACCCCGTTACTGATGTATGCAGTAGCGTGGGCGCATGATATATGTTTAGTGCATGATTATAAGTAATATCCATAATATAATGTCCCAATTTTAGTCATTTCTTTGCATTTTAATTTTCTTGTCCCTGATTTCAATGACTTTTTAAATTAATATTTATCATTGGTTGTCAAGGTAAATATTGCAATATTTATAGTATTTCGATAATATAGTGCGGTTGCCATGGTAACAATGTGCACAACTTGCCTAGTCTTGTCTGTATCGAGTCATAGTGCTTGTAGCTGGTAAATATTAAACAAATGTTCCACCACCAGTAATGTTCTCTTCTTTAGGTTTTTTTTAGTTTGGAGAATTGGTGATGAGTAATTCAAGTTTAGTGCTAATAATACTCTGTAATATTCCAATTTGTTTTTTTATGAATAAAGTGGCGAGAACGCCCAGGGTGGAAAAATTATAAAAAAAAATTACATCAACAAAGTTGGTCAAAGCGTTCAGATATGAAACAGATGTAAATCACGGAACCGTTAACCGTTCATTACTTTCTACACGATTATTATTTTTTCTCAAAAGTGGACCGGATTCATTTTTACAAATAATTGATGCCAGCTAACCATTTTATTTTATGTAAATGTGCATGAAACGAAAAGTGAATTTTACGCTCCTGATTCCGGAATAATTGAATAATAATTGCTATTCAATGTTCAACATAATAATTTATTCATTTATTAAATTTGCAGTCTTATTTTTTCATAATTTTTTCATCATCAAGAAATTACAATTCCAATTCCACCCTGAGTTCAATTACATACAATATGACTTTAGCATTTATAACCACACCACAAAAATGTATTCGTATCCATTTTCATAATTTAATATATTTTTTTTAATGACAAATTCATCCTAAATCTATGGCTCTGCCCGCTCCCCATTTATAATCTTCCTATCCGGAATTTCCTCCGGCTTATCACTCGGCGCTGGGAGGATATCCCAATTTGGTGTAACTCCCCAAATATCCTTGGCATATTCTGCAACGGCCCGATCACTGGAAAAGAATCCAGACGATGCAATATTCAGAATACACATTTTTGTCCAGAGCGTTTGATTCTGAAATATTTAAATTACAAAATTACGAAAATGTACAGATTGAATAAAACCATGAGAATAGAATAGTTTACCATATAAGTCTCATTAACTTTGTCCTGGCACTTGATATACGCCTCATAATCGGCAAGGCACATGAATCGATCATTATTCAAAAACATATTTCCAATATGTTCAAACATTTGTGGATTTTCTGGACTGAAAACTCCTCTCAATATTTGATCAATGCACAATTTAAGCTCGTCATTCGTTTCGTAAAATCGCTTAGCGTTGTATCCAGCACAAGCGAGATGATCCACTTCTTCACACGTCATTCCGAAAATGAACATGTTTTCGTGTCCCATTTCATCAGCCATTTCTACATTTGCTCCGTCCAATGTTCCAATTGTTAAGGCACCATTTAGCTGTAACGGTAAAAACAATTTTAGTGTTGCCATGACAACCATAAAAAAATAATAATAAAACCCACCATAAACTTCATATTTCCGGTGCCAGAAGCCTCTGTCCCCGCTGTGGAGATTTGCTCGCTTAAATCAGTCCCTGGAATAATGAGTTCTGCAATGCTGACTCCATAATTCTCTAAATAGATGACTTTCAACTTGTCCCCGACTTCTGGATCTTCATTAACAATTTTGGCAACAGAGCAGATTAACTTTATAATTTGTTTAGCCATGTAATAACCGGGAGCTGCTTTGCCTCCAATCATGACCGTTCTTGGGACAAAGTTTCCAGTTGGATTTGCTTTGATTCGATTGTACATTGTTATGATGTGGAGGAGGTTGAGGGTTTGTCTCTTGTATTCGTGAATCCTTTTGACGTGGACGTCAAAGATGGAATCCAAGTTGATTTTTATCTTGTATTTGGCTTCCAAATAATTTGCAACTTTCATTTTGTTCTCTTGTTTTACTCGGACGATGTCTCGGTGGAATTCAGGGTCGTCAACGTGATCTTTTAGTTTGGCTAGTTCGTCCAAATGGGTGATGTAGTCGTCTCCAATTTTCTATTAGATAAAAAATGCATAAAACTTGTTAATTCTATTCCTTACATGAAATCATTAAGGAACTAAATTTGTCAATTTTCATAAAATCCGTTAAATATTTTGAAGTATACCTCGGCAACAACTTCCGCAAGTCCAGGATTGCACAACAGTAACCACCGTCTGGGGGTAATTCCATTCGTTTTGTTTTGAAATCTTTCTGGGTACATTTCAAAGAAGTCCTTGAACCTTAAAACATATAAATAGATTTGATGTCAGTTGCAAATAATTACTTGTTTGTATATACATAAATAAATACTTACAATGTCTTTTTGATAATGTCAGAGTGGATTGCAGCAACGCCATTGGTTGAGTGGGACCCAACAATGGCGAGGAATGCCATATTGACTCGTTTTCCACCTTGTTCTTCAATCAGTGACATACGCTGCATGCGTTCCACGTCATCTGGCCATTTTTTCTGCACGGCCTAGATAATTTAAAAACAATAATTAATAAATAAATTATTTCTATTAAACACTTTTTCATAAATTGAAAAAAATGACGATGGAATAGAATTGGAATAATAAACATACCTCCAAAAAGAGGGTATTGATCCTGAAGATGATTTCTAAATGCCGTGGTAAAACCTCCCCCAACATATCAGTCGTCCAGCGTTCTAATGCTTCTGGAAGAACGGTGTGATTAGTGTAAGCACAAGTTCGTACAGTTATGTCCCATGCCTGTTAACACAATTAAATTTAAAATATTAAGGATGCACTTGTTTTAATTAAATTTGAATCGTCTAATAATTACCTCATCCCATGGCAAATTCTCAATATCGACAAGGATCCTCATCAGTTCCGGAATAGCCAAAGCTGGATGAGTATCATTCAATTGGATTGCAACTTTGTCGGGTAACAAGTCCATTTTCGTCCTCACCGCTTCAGCATATCCATATTTGCAATTTTTGAATCGGCGAATCACATCCTGCATATTAATTAATTTCTCATGTTATCATTGTACTAGCAAAATTATATTGTAATTAATTAATTAAAAGGAACACTCACGCTTAGAGTAGCAGCACACAAAAAGTATTCTTGTCTGAGACGAAGTTCCTTCCCTTCGATGAAAGAGTCATTTGGATACAAAACTTTGGAAATATGTTCCGCCACATTTCTGTCCAGAACTGCTTGGATGTAGTCGCCATCATTAACTGCAAATTAAAACAATACATGATTGTGAGAAGCAGTTAATACTTTCTTCATTTTAAATAAATAAATATTAAATCTTACAAAATTTCAAGTTAAACTCGAATGGTGACCTTGCTGACCAGAGTCGCATCGTGTTCACAATATTATTTTTATATCCGGGGATAGGATTGTCATAAGGTAGGGCCAACACGGTCTGTAAATTAAAAAAAATGTTTATTTTATGTTAAAAAAAAAGCCAATTAATGAAACACATACCTGTGTATCCACCCATTTACACCCTTCATCATTGTGTTCCACCCTCCCATAGAAATTTACAGGAACGGTGTACTCCGGTCTCGCAATTTCCCATGGGCACCCGTACCTCAACCATTGATCCGGCTCTTCTATTTGCTCACCGTTGCATATTTTCTGGGTAAAGATGCCATAGTCATATCTTATCCCGTAACCATACGAAGCAAGGCCAAGGGTCGCCATAGAATCCAAGTAGCAGGCTGCGAGACGACCAAGTCCCCCATTTCCGAGAGCGGCGTCCGCCTCCAAGGTTTGAAGTTCTTCCATGTCAAGGCCCATCTTTATATTTGTCCATGTGAGATTATATAATCTGCACAGTTCATTACACATATGTAATATGCGTTGTTAGGTTATTATATGCATTATATTTTATGTAGGCTTTTAGTGCTGGGATGTTCGGTTATTATTGTAATGCATCTACTTAGTTGCAGGTGAAAAACAAAAAAAAAATATTTATTTAGATTTTATCCCGATTTTAACTCAAATTAATTTGAATGCATAAAAGTGCATACTTAACATCATTGGAAATGCATGCAATATTGTATAAAAATATGAAGGTTAAAACGTTTAAGCTGAAATAAATAACAACATTGACCTAATGACCAAGAATTGAGTGCAATAAGCTGCAGATGCATGTCAATAATCTCCGTTCCTCCATCTCATAAAACGTTTCAGTAACATACTCTCATATTCTACGCAATGCTATGTATGTAATGTTGAATCGTATTCATGTAATTATAACCTACAAACTTTAACATGGGGCAAGAACTGCTCGAATCGTAAACAGTATACACATATAATCAAAGATGTTTAACACGAAAGGGATTTTACGCATTCGGCTAAATTTAACTTGGCCAAACTAGAGATGGATGCATGCATATTTAAAAATGGACAATAATCTTTCAATCCTCTGTCCACATCCTAATGAAACAAATAAAAAGGTTCTACTCTACTACACAATGGAAATATTTAACTTTGCCAATTATTCTGCGAAGTATTAACTAAATTTGCAATGTGCGTGTAATGCTAATAATGCAGATGATTAACACACTATAATTAATTACCTGGTACATTGCTTCATCACAAGCCGTGTGAATGCCAAGGTTGCCCATTGTGTTGCATAAAGCACGCCCCATGTAGAACTCCAGTGATAAATAGTAGACTCGCTGCAAGAGAAAGATTCATTATCAATATTAATTAATTAGTTGTTAAATACTTCATAATTACTTCACTAATTAATAATCGGTTAATTAGAAATAATAATGAATTAATGATATTTAGTTAATTAGATATCTCACCTTTGGATCTTTCTCGTACCAATGCTGCCTGGTCCGAATCCATCTCGAGGTTAAATAATCCTTAACAGAATTTGCAAGTGCCAAAAAATAGTCTCTTTGTGTCGCAATTGTCCTATCTTTAACCAGGGTGTAGTGAAGGTGACGATTAAAGGTGGATTTAATATTCACCACATTCTCAACTTGAGCAATTCCTCGGATACTTATCTGTTTCCGACGTTCCTTATCCATTTGGTATTGGGAACCCATGCTTATCTTTTATTATTTTGTCAAATTTTTTGGAGCGAGTTAAGTTTTCTAATGCGATGTACATTGTCAAATAGTACATGGACATTGCCTTTATATAGACAATTGTTGTTGGGTAGATGTCCACCTTAATTTTTAAACTGAATAACAACTAACTTATCAATATGTTGTTGCTTTAAAAGTATCGTACGACTGGTTCAAGTCAAGATTGCAATATCTGTTGCAGGGATTACAACATGGAACAGTATATGCAAATTAGCAAATTCACTCGCGTGCCGTTTGCATATAGTGTTGGTTTTTTTTCCGGGTGTACTCACTTACTCACTCTCACTCTCAATCTCGTATTCTACATCTTGGTGCATAAGTTCAACCAAACTAACCAACAACATGTTATTCAATTCACTCCAAAGTTGTTAACGTCAAGTTAATATAGGATTATTGGTGCCAATAAACCGGTATCTGTGTATCTGGCCGAGAAAAGAATCAACATGTTGATGTCACACATACATTTAAGCTCAAGAAGCTGCTAGCGAGGATCAAAGTCTGACACTAACACGACTCAATAAAATGCAGGGTTGGTTAGGTTATGGTATTAGTAACTTGTGAGATGCACGTTATTTTGGATTATGCGTGCATGCATGTATTGCATGTAATAAAGTTGATCTTTGGTGGATTGGAGTCTAGTTCCATGCAGGATTACATAAATGTTGTTCGTAAAAGTTCACGATTTTGTTTACTACCCTAAATTATTTATTTAGCATGTGTCATCCTCCTTTTACAAGTAAAAGTTGTTTTCGCTACTTATTGAATTCGCGAATACATCCTCCTGAAACGGCACAACTCTTCCCACTACCAATTCTGTCTTCAAAGGAGAATATTCATCTTATAATTATCCTCAACTTAAACTAACTTAACGTCACCATGCCCAACAAAGAAGCAAATAAACCACTTCTTGCCGTCTTCGACTTGGATCGCACTCTATGGCCCTTCGGCATGGATACGACAGACGTGTCCCTCCCGTTCATAAAAAATGGGTAATTAATTAATCAATTAATTAAGTAATTGAATCGTTAATTAAACAAAACTTGAAACTAATGTTTTTATGCAAATATTTCCGCACAGGTCAGTCGTCACGGATCAAAATGGGAAAGTCATCACCCACTACGATGAAGTCCCTCAAGTGTTAGAGTACCTTAAAAATGCTGGAATTGACATGGCTGCAGCGTCGCGCACATCCGCGATAAAAGGAGCGCAACAATTGATTCAATTGTTTGGATGGGAGAAATATTTCATTCATCAACAAATTTACCCTGGCTGTAAATTGGAACATTTTGAGCAGTAATTAATAATTTTATTTTGTTAATTATTCATCTTATTAATGACATTTATTTTATAATTCTGCATTCTCTCAGATTCGCCCGGATCTCCGGTCTCCCTTACAACTCCATGATTTTCTTTGACGATGAGAAACGCAATCTCATAGATTTGGTGAAAGTTGGTGTGAACTGTGTGTATGTTGAAGATGGCGTGAATTTGAAACTAGTTAAGAATGCTGTTCAATATTTTAATGATAATGTTATCAAGGATGAAATTTTAAGTGAGGAACGATTGTATTGTGAGCATGGAGAATTTTAAATTACTTATGTTTTGTTCTTCTATGTGTGTATGATGGGAAATTATATTTTGATTGGAATTTGCACAATAAAATTAATGACTGAATTTATTAGATGAAATTGTTCATACCTGTTATGTGCAACTTGGCGGAGATTTACAGCAATAAATAAACAATTAATAAATTATAGAAAATATTTCAACAAATTAGCACACAGCGTTGTATTACAGACCAATTGCACTTCATTTTAAGGTTTTTAACGAAACTTTTCTAATCATCATTTGTCATAATAAGTTTGTTAATGCAGAAAAGTTGAGTCAATTTGAGACTGATTTTAATTTATTGAATGAAATCAATAATACATAGCTTCTTTGCTGTTGGAGATAGTAAATTGAATAAATAAATGCCACGCCAATAAGAAATTAAAAAGAGAGTGAATTTGCTGCCTTTTCTATTCTTATAATTTTAATAAACCAAAGATTGGAATGCACTTGATCTTGACATTATATACCACTATTCTAATTTAACATATTGATAAGTCCTATATGCCTAATTGCTGTGTTTTGGATCGACCTAATCTTGCTCAGTACTTGTACATGTGTGTACATTATTCCATTATTCGTGGCTGCCAATAAAGTGAATTCAAGCATAACCCTCATGTACTCCACTGTGCGGAAAGCGAAGGGAAATGTTTGAAGATTGATTTTTGTCGATTTCGAAAAGTCATCTCAGGTTTACGTCAATTCATGAAAAATGCATAACTCCGTTGCCATCGTTCCCAACATATATTAAAATAAAATATTGTATGGTAAGAGGTTAGCATTATATATGATGCATTAACTGATGGGTTTTATGAGTCACATGTTGGTTTATTAACAAAAGTACGCATTGTCCATGTTTGCATATGTATAAATTATTAAGTTGATATAGTTAAAAATAATGACGGAATTAATTTTATGTCCCATTAATTAATTAATAGAACAAAAAAAGAAATTGGTGTTAATTAACGTATAGAAATAAATACCGACCCACTTATAAAAAAATCAGTAACAATGAAGGTCACTCTTATATAGTATTATTAGTTTCTACAATCTATATGTTTTGTCCATATATTTCAATTTGTGCACAGAATTTATTCCACACTTCACTTTTGTATGATCTGAAAGCTGTCATATTCCCAACGACGAAGAGAACTTCCTTTGCTCGACTTATTGCAACGTTGAGACGATTAGGACATTTGGAAAATCCGATATTGTTAGTGGAGCGTACAAGACTCAATATGATTATTGAGTTTTCCCTTCCTTTAAATGAATCCACATTTGTCACTAAAACTTCCTGCATACAACAAAGCATGAATAGTATTATGATATTCCCGCTAATTTGAGTATATATATTTTTATAACAACTCACCGACATTGGGCGATCAGTCTCTTTGTCTTTCATAAGGAGTTTATCAGTTATGAATTGTCGTTGGGCATCGTAAAGTGTCAAAATTGTGATCTGATTTGGTCTGATGTTGCTTTTAATTATCAAATCACCAACAATTGCAATGATTGCATCTCCCTCTTTAACATTACGATAGCTCGTTCCCATCTTGTGAATTTTTAAACAATTTTTAAAAATTTGCTTTTGTATTGTTCAACTTTAATTATATCAAAATATGTAATTACTTTCTCTTCCTCTGATTCCATGTCTTTGATTAGAACTGGTGTTGATGCTACTGTTGGGAAGGACTTTAGAATGTCCACTCCGATCTCTGGTTGTCTTGTTTTGATACACTCTGCATCTTCTAAGCCATGGTTGTAAAATATGGCGGATACAATCTTCCGAATCTTTGTAGCCATTCGATATTGAATTGTCAGCATCGTGAATGGTGGGTTCCATGCAGTGATAGATGAGGATGCACCCTCTTTCTCAGACTCTACAATTTACAGTCAAACTTTAATACATCAGAATTTGCGTGAATTTTGTCATATGACATCCCACAATCACTGATTGTGGGATGTTATAACAAGTCTAATAGTCCAAAATTATTTTATATTTTTAGGAGGAGTTTACAGACAACTTTATTAATACTTACTTCTTATGATAGTCATCACATCCTCATTTCCTGTCCATTCCCTAGATTGTCGCACAAGTTCATGTAGTAGTAAAAATTTAACGTTTTGGTGTTTGGGGTTTATTATTGACTCCTTTGACTTTGACATTATACGAACAACAGGTATGTCCAGTTTGAAATGGTTTGTTAGGGCTGCTATTTTTTCTGCGCATCCATCTGCAGATTCATTTGATGGAGTACAGACGATGATTAACCATGGTTCCTTTAGAGCCAAAATAATGCTAATCGTAGCAATGTTGAAAGTTTTTCCAGTTCCAGGTGGGCCTTGTATACAGCTAACTGACGAGTTTAGCGCTTTTGTCAATGATTCATGCTAAATTAAATTGATTATGATTATTGTTAGAAGGCACATTGAAAGTTATGAGATGGTTTATTAAATTACTTAAATTACCTGTTTTTTATTGAGAAGCGCCGCCAATGACTGAATTATGTCAATTACACCATTCAGTCTCACTGTATCTTCTTGGTCAGGTATGATCCAATTTTGTTCGTGACCGAGTATAAATTGGAGGAATGGTTGGTGTTGCATAACATCCCTAGTCCATTGATTTATAATGTGGCGAGTTTTTGTGTATTTGGTCTTATCAGGTTTTGCTTGTAAATGAACAAACTCGTTATCCAGAACGGGACAATCCCCCGGTTCACAGTATACTTGCAATTGTAGAAGCAGTAGATCAGACTCTGGTTCTTCTTTTACCAGTAGAACTCGGCCTTTTATTTCCTTTTGCGAATGATACCAGTTTCGCGTTTCCTTAAATCAGTAAATATGGCAATATATTAGCGGATCGTGGTACTTTATGTCGACTAGCATTGGATTTTGTATTTTTTCATGCTTAAAACATGACACAATCAGCAATTGTGTTATGTTTTAATGTCTAATCATCACAAATATGATTATTATGCATTGTTTCCCTTATCCTTAGGTTATAAAATTAGAAACATTGTAAATTACTTACATCTTTCTTTTCGATTTTCATTACAATTTTGACTTTCTTGATGGAATGTTTAATCTTAGCTGCTGTCCAATGTCGGCTCTTATTTACAGTCAACTCCAATGCATAAATGTCCCTCATTAATTTAACTCTGGTTGTCGTCATTTTAGTTTGTTCGATAAACTCGACCAATTCTATTTGTGCGTCGCATTGATATTCTTCTTTAAATGTTTGTGACGTTATTCTCCATTCATCTTCAATAATTGGAAGAACGATCCGAGCATATTCTACAGAGTCCTTATAATGAGTGGTCATTGGCTCGTGTAATATATGCAGATTTTTGTATACGGTTCTGTCAACAGCAGTCTTCTCCCCTAACATCAATCGAGTTTCTTTTTCTCCTTTCCAATGAAATCCTTGTCCTTCTCCACTATATATATTAATCGAAACAATACGTAGAAAATTCGCTCGTCTATAGTAACAGTAATATCATATTATCCTTACATATATGTACAGTTACAAACGCCTGTCACATAGTTCAAATTCATTGAAATTCCTTGTAATCGATAGGACTGTTTACATCGCCAGCATCGAGAACTCAGACCTCTTGCTATCACACCTCTGTCGACAACATCATCCGCCAATAAGTTAAATGGAGTAACGCCATTATGATTTTTTAGGATAACTGTAATAATGAAAGCATATTAGCAAGTTTTTGTTTTGATTTTATGTAAATTTGAGCTTATAAAGTTTATACGAAAATTACAGTCCAAATCCAATATTAGATCCGGAGTTGAGCCTCCAATTTCTCTTTTCCCGAGACCCTTGCAGCGAATAGAAGAAGACATTTCTCCTGCTACATTTCCTACGCGGATTGGTTGTCCAGTATATTTTGTATTATTACATAAATGACCTAAAAGAATAACACATTTCAAATTCCGTAAATTAGAATAATATCCACAGCAAATAATCGAGAAATGCGTAATGCTTAACCAATACTTACTAATTGCCTGCATAGTTCCCAAAATCGAATCGTACCGAATCAATGATCTGTCCTTGCGTTTATCAATTTTTGCGAACCTCAAAGGAGCAATGGCTTCCAATTCATCTTCGGGAATTTTGGAGGTGTTCATAGTGAATGCACCATCTTCGAGAATTTTGGTGTTGATTGATTCAAGAAATTGTGGTTTGAACAGCTGCCAGATTCTTCGGACGGATGAACCTTCCAAGTTCAGCTGATCTCTTCGAAGATAAGCAGGTTTACTTACGAGGAAACTGCCATCTTCTTTCCGAGCCTCCCCGTAGTCCTAGATGAATACAGATACACGCAAATCTTATTTTACATTACACCAAATAATTAAACGAAATACATACAGCTTTAATAACAATATCCCTTTTGAACAGCTTTTTCCCAATAGCCTTATTCCTTAGAGTTTCCAACTTTGTACTGAACCCAGAAACGACGGCATTCATCTTTGAATCTTGTCGTCCATATATTTTGACACGAAGGTTTCCTTCCTTGTGCACATGTTGCAATTCTGCATAAATTCACGAAATATTAATAATAAACACCAGATGAAATACATAAACCCCGTTGCTCAAATCTAATGATTTACCTTCAGGCCAAATCTCTATTATTCCTTTTAAGAGGGACTCTTCCGTAATATTGTACGCCAAGTTGGTCATAAACATTCCATTAATGTTTGCCATTATCCAGACCTCAGATAGTAAGATCCTTTGACGTGAATTCGATATCTGAAAATGCACAGAGATATTAAAAATTAATTTACGGTTACTGATCAACTATGTAAGACAAAGGTAACATTACACAATCCACAATTGTGTAATGTTATTTAAAAGAAAATTAAATTTTTACCTGATAGTCTCTCGTGCAACTGATTGAAATCTACACGGAACTGATATATTTACGTAAACTTTTGTAAGAATTTAAACCGTTGTATTTAACTTTTGGACCATACACAAAAAATTAATGTATGATCGGTTATGTTTAATAATTATTTCGTAAATTGAAATGCGAGAGATGTAAACACAGCTGAATATACTTATAAACCTGTTGTGTTGTTGCTTTTATGACAGACTGGTGGTGATGGTGTTCGTGGTGTATGAGACGGTACCTAGATGTCATGTAATGTATCACATCTTCCTCATAAAGTAAGGAAATGAATTCAGATGAAAGGGGCTAGATGATAAATATCTTTCACGTCTGTTTAACACTTCTAAATTATGCGAAACCTCTACGCATAATTCACGGCTACATATTCATTCATTAAATTGGACACATCCTTTGACCACATTATTAGAAGCATAGTGTATATTTTACATCATTTTATAACTAATTAAAAAATATTTGGTTAATTCATGACAAGGTGGTGTGGATTTTTAACAATTACGTATCAATTTCGATCGGTTTGTTTCAGGTTCACACATAATAATTCACATAGACATAAATTGGTATTAATTATCCACTCAAAACTCAAAGCGCATCAAGTGCGCAGAAGATGATGTTGGCAGCTTTACACAGTTGATGTTGTTACACCAACATTGTTTGCAAAAACTGTTAGACTGCGAGTAAATACTAGAAAAATGTGATACTCAATCAATCCAACAGCAATTAACGCCGACCACTGTTTTTCGAATCAACACATCGTCAATTGTTTGCAAATCAGATCTTTATATATTTATTACTATGATTCCTTACAAAAATCGAAAATGAACAAAACCCTGATTGCCTCCGTTCAGAAGGTCGCCGGTCTACTTCAAACAGATCCGATCGACCGAGATGTTGTGATTTCTAATCTGCAGAGCCTTCGACTCAAGTTTCCGTCATCCTCAGGAGTAGCTTATCTGTATCATAAGATGATCATGAAGGAATGTGACTGGGAAGACTATGAGGAGCTTGTAAATAATCCGGTAAGCGTTTTTCAAACAAAAATTATTCTATTCGTTTTCGTACAGATTAATTACAAATGTTCTGTTTTTAATTATATGATGTACATGAATACAGGTGTCTCTAGTTCGGATAGTGTTAGATAAAGGAGATGGTGTAATCCATGCGGATATCGTCGGATGGGACACCTTCCTGCCTTTTCATGGGCCTTTCACTGGTTTGGAATACAAGCAAATCATCCAAGCTTTGAGCATCATCAATCATCAATCATCCAAGCATGAAGTTTTTCTATCCAATTCAAGTAAATCAATATACAAACTGACAAGGAGTAATAACATAATGCACGACATCCATCGATTTAGCTCGGATCACCTGTCACCCATCACCCTGTCACCCACGTCAGTTCGGAATTCCGAAATCATGTTTTTTCGCATTTGATGATGGAAGTTCCTGCGTGCCACCTGAATACACAGTTCAGAATTTTGACCTACAATACTGGACTTCCAGACTCTAATCTATCAATTGATGACAAGAAAATACGTGACATAATTAGAGTGACAAGTTTTCCTCAATTAGTGCGGTTGGTTATATTATGTTTCAAACATTTTAATATTGTTTTTTGAATCTACGTAAAATTATAATTCTCATCATCATCATCATTTTATTAGAAATCGTTGAAGCCTTCCACAAGAGTAGATAAGATTAGACAAGATCGACCTCAGATTCTAATTGAATTGAATGGATCTATGGAAGGGAATGCGATTTCGATCTTGGAATACACACCAGCCACCATTACAGCAACTATCTTAGGATATCCTTGAACAACCGGAACATCAAATCTACATTATTTCATTGCGGATGAGAGGACGGTACCACAGGACAGCAAAGAATAGATGACGGAAAGAATAGCTTATCTACCAATTTGCTGTTACATCGGATGTCATAGGACCTTGTATGCGTTCATGAAGTACAACTCTCCACTAATCAGTAAACAGGTGTGAGATAGTTGTAAATTTTACGAATACTTTCACATATTCATTATATAATTTTGGTTATATAGGAGGGTGCATTAATATTATCATCTTCTGAAACTATTGGGCTGACACTCCTTAATAACAACTCTATCCAAAAATACCTAGTAAGATAATACATATTGCACGGGTTTAAAATTGTTACATTCTTAATATTACTTTACGTTAATTTATATTATTTCAAATGTTTTTCAGTCCATGATTGACGGTCAGGAAGAATGTGTCAATGTCGCAGGACATCGAGTAATCGAGTTTGGAATGGAGCAGTAATGATAGATAAATCACAGCTTCATAATGAAATAGTGCTTACTTCAACAACTGAATTTGGGATTCCGGAAGGAAAATTCATTTTTGCAAGTTTCAATGCTACAATGAAATATACGACTTACATGTTCCGTATTTGGATAGAGGTATTAAAGAATGCCTTTGCTATGCGATAGAGAGTGCACTTCACGTATTGCTTTAATTTGAAATAGATTCTCAAAGAAATTCCCGAATCGAACTTGTGGCTGTCTTTCAACGATAGTCATCAAGCATTCCAACAAAACCTATTGAACGAAGTTTGACCTGAATTAAAGGATAGACTAATATTCACACCTTCTGTACCTAAAGAAGATCATGTTCGACGTGGACGATTGGTGGACCTGTTCCTCGACCCGTGGATATGCAATGGACATACGACCACTTTAGACGCGTTATGGTCTGGTACTCCAGTTCTCACCCTTACCGGCAATAATTATCATAGTAGAGTTGCCACTTCTATTCTTCATGTTCTGCAACTCCCGGTTCTGATAACGTCTACTCCAGAGGAATATAGAGCCATCTATTTGGCGAGCAATCCACCTGCGTAATATTACACGCAACTAAACTTTTAAAATTTTCGTTGCTTATTCTATTTTCCGTTATTTACTGTATTGTTTTTACTGTGATTACAGACTGCGTCGTCTAAGAGAAAATATTGAGCTTCGTAAAATAAATTCTCCCCTATACGATGTGCGACAGTTCACGTCCAACCTCGAAGATTTATATAAAAAAATGTGGGAGCGTTATCAATCTGGGGAAGAACCTGATCACATTCTCCCAGACAAAGATCATGATGACTGGATGGTATGATTATATTATTGCAATAATCCAGAATTATTTATTTTATGACATTTATTTTATGTTTACAGTCTGGAGCAGAGACAATCTATTGATACTGGAGCGGATGTGTGAGATTGATTCTCAAACTAGTGCATTGATATTAAGAGCTGGTCCAGTTAGAGTTGCTGAAGGGCTGAAGCGACTTGTTTCTGAGAGAACACCATCCCCTCCTGAAACATTGGCCGGTACATCTGAATCAATTCGCAATGAACTCAAACGACCCACGACCCTTCAATTATTTAAGAAGATTCTTGGAGGTAGTTTATCATACATTTTACGTAAATCTTCATACTAAATCTTAAAAAAATTCATTGTAATATAGAACCAAATGTAATTGACACACCCACTCCAAGCCAAGAAACTATAACTCCAGTTGCGTCATTTGTTGGCGGATTTGGGAGATCATTGGTTGGGTTGGGTTCTGCCACGTCCTCTTTGACTGAGAAATTTGATGTATCACATGGACATGTATTCCAACGGATATCAATTTCATTGGAGGGTTAGACAAATATTAAATAATTTACAGATAATTCAAGTTTTGACATATTTATCCTAATATAATCTATGTGAAATTTGTAGAATACTTTCATGATGGTCTTCCTCGCATACCTTCTTCTTGAAGTCTGCCCGAATTTCTTTAGATCTCCTCAAGGTCTTCTATGCCAGCCCAAGGACCAATTAAGTTCTCCGATTCTGGAAACAAGACACGGGGGACCTGAAAGAACCTGCATTCGTGCAAGACGACATCAACGGATTGAAGTGGGACACAACTCGGCGTGGGACGAAGATGGTATGTTATCTATGCCCACCTCCATACCCAACAGGAAATCAAAGAATTACCGCAACCACCATCAACACTACGCATTTCATTGGCAACCATAGTGGTCAGTGGTATGAGGGGGCCGAAGTGAAATGGCCAATCTGTGCCAAAGATCTGACGAGATTCTCGGATGATATAAAAGAGGATACGTAACTCATCAACCGACTCCTGTGACAAATGAAGAGTACTATCGTTCAACCGAACCATGGATCGAATTCCCCGAGTTCACAGTGAACTTACATGGTACGTTACATGACTGAATTACCAAAAGTGAAATATGGATGATTGTGATCGGAATAAACGAAAAATGCAGGATGGAGACGAAAATAATGTTGTAACAGAAGGGGCAAAGAAATACAAAAAGGATAACGAATATTTAGGAAAATCGTGCAGTTTAGCTAATGCCGAATCGGTCGATAAAGATCTGAATGTCGCAGTGACGAAGACACACTCATCAGCACCGTCGATTGATTTGCTATAATATGATCATGAAATACAACAACTTTCTCAAGTTTGTGTGAGCGATGAGAATGACTTTGGATTTGAGTAGCTAAGAAAGGTTTCGGACTTGTTTGAACGCTTTATTTGTTTAATTTACTTTGCAACTTTATTATTTCGTAGATTATTTTTAGTATACATACACTATGAATATAACACGGTGACTTGTCATAAGATATTAATTATTATTAACTGCATCTTACAATGCTGTTAAAATTTATTTCCTATTTAACTAAATATGTAGCATTTCATGCGTGCTCATAACCTAAAGTACGTTTTATTATCTAACCTAACAGTAACCTAAATTTAGCAATACTTTTAGATCTAGCTACCTCTAATACATGGAAATCATAAAACATGTTGACAAGTAAAACATGTGAACACGTAAAACATATAGTAATAAAAAAAAACGCGGATCATACAAAATCTTCAATTCTATTTCATTCCTACCCTTCTTCATAATTCAAATGACGTTTCACATCATCTATGTAGTCAAAAAAACTTTGGACTAGCCAAGGATATTTTTCATTAGTTTCATTAGCGTTAATATTATCAGTCTCAGCCGCTCCCACCTATTTCACAGTGAACATCACAGTGTCATCAACGACAGGAGCACCTTCAGTTACTTCAGGTTCCAGCCCTCGAGCAAATCCAGTAACAAGCTTTGGTTGCAATTCCTAGAATAATTAAAAAATAGGCGTAACATAATTGAAATTTTCAAATTTAAAATCATTAGTGTAAATTATGTATTGCTTTGTTACTTCTTTCGCTTCTCGTGTATCATCCACGTCACTTATTTGAGAATATTTGGCACTCCACCAGTCATGCTCAAACAACGCAATGAGATCAGGACGACCAACTGCATCTGTAGTTTCCCAATCTGTAGTGTAACTGTAACAAAAACAACGGGAAATCAATTATTTAATTCAAAATACAACTAACTAATCCAAACATGTATACTTAACTTACACCCCATTCGAATCCATCCTTTTCACAAGGTATTCGGTCCTATTAAGACTGGGTAGAATGTCATGCCCCATGAGAACTACCTGTTACAACTTCCAGTGTTGCTGGAAGTTGTAACAGTAACAACAAGTTGTAACCACTAATGCTGCTACTGAATTCCAGAAAAGAGGAATTTGGCTAGGAAACAATATAGGAGCGTAAGTTCAACGTTGAAGTTGTATGAATTTAATAATAATTAACGGAGACTAAATATCACAAAAAGTAACATTTCAATTATATTTGATTTCTAAAAGGTCATTCTGCAAAACATGATTAACAAACGAAAATTGCAATCGCCATTATACGATGTGAAACAATACGTTTGTCATTTTGAAGACTAACTCCGAAAAATGTGGCAGAAGTATTGTGCAGGACAAGAACCGGAAAACATATTTCCGGAAGATGGGCATGATGATTGGATGGTATCTATATAATAATAGCCTTTTGTTGATACTGTTACAAAATGTTCTGAATTTACGACATCATTATTTATTATAGTGTATGACGGAAACAATCGACATCTCCAGAGGCTCTGGAACGAATGTACGGAGATAGAGGAACCGAAGTGGATTTGTCAAAGGGGGTTGGAAGATCTGTTGGAGGTAATGCTCGCCTTGCTTCCGAACGAACATCCTCACCACCAGATGCAGCTGGTCCGTCCTCAAATGTGCGTCCTGATCCAAAGCGTCTTCGACCTTTGCAACTATTTAAGCCAGTAATTCCCACAAACTTCCCAGAGAACGATAATGCTAAATCAAGTAATTCCCACAAACTTCGATTTATGTCTATTTTAATACTGCCTTTTCTACCTTAGCTCCTGTCATCCCACCAACCCTTACTCAGGAAATTATGACACCGATTACTTCGCTTGTGGGAAATTTCGGATCAGCTTTAATTGGGTTAGGGTGCAATTCATCAGACACAACAACAACAAATGATACGGAAAAATTCCCCATTTATCCGAAACACAATTTTCCAAGGTTTGGTATTTGCTGGTCTACACCCATACCACATTGCGGTCCCCAAGAGCGATAATATATTGGACAAAGAGGCGTGCATTTGATGAGTTTAGAGACGGCAATTACAAATGTACATACAACTATGTTAAGAAATATTGGCTCCATTTGTATTGGGGCTATCCAGGTAAACCAATTTATGGAATTACTCGAAGGTATTAAACCGTAAAGCACGATACGTGGCACACAGGAACAATTTAGCTGGTTGTTGTCGTTTTGGAAACAGGACACAGGGGAATTGACAGAGCCGGTTTTGGATATCAAAAAACAACATTATGCAAATGGAGTGGAAACCAACACGAAGAGACACTAAAATGACCTGTTTCCTGTGTCCCCCACCATATCCATAAACTAAGATCGCCGCTAATACGATCGTGACCAGCCACATGGAGGGAAACCACAATGGTAGCTGGTATGCAGGAAGTAAAGTAGTTTGTGACAAATGTGGCAAAGATGTTAGTAGATTCTCGACGCAACTCAAGAGTTACATAAATCTAGACATAAACTTATTCCATTGCTGAATGAACGTTACTATGAATTAAACGAAGATTTTCCAGAATTCAAAATAAATCTGCATGGTATGTATTATGCGAAGATTAAATGTTCAAATCGACGAAAATTAATATTACTCACCTTTGTATATCAGAATCCCTGAAAGTTGGGGCAGCAAGATACAACAGAGAGACAGGAAATCGGAGACGAAAGTATTACAAAGCTCAGAAAATGGCGACTTTTACTTTGTGGCTTGCACCAGTTTGTGATATCATAATCGCTCATCTAAAGAAGTTTCCTACTCTTATCTCTGGAACAGATAATATTGGACACCAGTTTAAGGCATTACTACAGTTTTAGTTAAAATAAGTTAAAGAATATTTAAAAGATTGACGTAAAATAATAACTTTTCTATATGCATGAAATACAAAACAGGCCATCTCCGTACTATTCCATGCCCGATTATTCGAGACGTAACCAGAATGTCTGCCGAAGCTCGGGTGGAGTACTCGAACAAGACTTAAGTTTCACGGAGATGAATTGAGGTTCAAAATGATGAGATCTTTTCCCAATCGAAATGAAATGGATGAGTCAAAGTGGCAGTCAAATGTGAACGGTATCCAGGATAATAAGGATTCGATGTGTAAACTTTGTGAGGATGAGAGACCAAAGGGAGTGGCGGCTAACAGGATTGTCACCGCAGAATAAATAATATGATGTACGTGTGTATTTATGAATGTTAAATATAACACATAAATGTAAAAACCCG
>JAQFZJ010000399.1:0-29427 GCA_034695645.1 Folsomia fimetaria
CGCAATATCTCTGTAATGGGAATTCCTTGTCATATTAGAGTAGAGTATCAAATCAGGATCATTCAGTTTGGCATCTTCATTTTGCACATCTTCATATTTCCACAGATGACATTTACTTTAACTTGCATGTTCTTTTTGCAAAAAGAAATTATTGCTACATGACATTATTATTTTCCTTTTGATAACAACACAACATTTCGTTTGTGTTTCCAAATTGCTGGCGTGCTTTGCAACAATGTCATTTCATCTCTGACTTGACTGAATTAAATCCTAATAAATTTTAGGATAAAGTTTCATTTCGTCCACATTCCATTATTATTATTATTATTTTCTGAAGTGAGGTGAGGCCCCCACGCCATGGGAGGCAGAATAGGAAGGCCTGCACATGATGGCAAACAAACACGGCAGATTTTTACATGTCAACTATTTAAGCTAAGCTATAACACACTCTTCTGTAATGTAAGCTTAACTACTAATTCCTGCAAATAATTTTTGCCCACATACTCGTCGTATGCAATGCACTTCACTTAACTCAACCAAAATTGGGAGTGTCCGTCCGTTCACCACATTAAATTGAACATAAATTGCATTACAGACAAATTTCTGAGGTGACAATATATCTATCTGTACACACGTACGAAATAATCACACTTGCAAATATTTAAGTCAATAATAAAGAGAGTGGGTGTGAGAGAGAGAGAGAGAAAGAAGAAATCTTACGCCATTATTTGGCCATAGATAACATAAACATAACATATTGTAAATAATAATAATGCTGCTAACAATTGTTTGGTCATTTCACCACCACAGGACAGTTATTAGTTGACAGTTAGCAATACTATTAGAATGTGTTCCTTAATTCGCGTGGTGGTCTGGTCTTCTGGTCTCGTATTTACTTTAGAGAGAAGAAAAGGTAGAATCAGTCAGTCAGTTACTCAGTCAACAAACACTCTGTAAATGCGTTTAATGGGATATCCCTAATTTTTTTTGTTTCGCAACGATACGTTATTATTTACTCTTCTTACGTACATACATATGTGCATGTGCATATACCTTTAGTTTCATTGAGGTAGGTGAAGTTTGTACTGCACTAAAGATTTTTAACTGTGATGAGCGAACTGCTGCACTAAAAATTCCTGTGGGTACAATAAGTGGAGACAATAATTTAAGAAGAGAAACATAAGAATATTATACACTTGTAAATAAACATGGTAGTATGAATTTAAGAAGAGTGTTATGTTATATTATACTATGCTCACTCACTCACGTGTCTGTGGCATGTTGGACAAGAAAGAAAATATTTGATTTTCTTCTTAAACACACTACTTTACTATATACTATACTCTAATTACATAGTGTGGGATGGTTGGTTGGTTGGTTATTTGTCTAAAGATTTGCAAAGATTTCAAGAAATGGCAAAGTGTAATGCGATACAATTGAGAGCAAAAATCTCTAATCAGCATTTTCGATGAGATGTACAGGATTTTTTATTGTAAGATGAGAAAAAGCGATATGTCATGGTATTGTTGTAAAATCGGTATGAGATGAGTATTTAATTTAAGGTTTGAGGGTGCAGGGTTAATTTTATTGATGACATTTTCTGCCTAGGTCATAAAGCCTATTGAAAAGATTATATTATATTGAAAAAGTTAAATTTGCAATTTAAAACCATTGTTTCCTCTTTGTGACGAGGTGAGGTGAGGTGAGACGAGGTAACAATTGATACTGACACCCACTTCATCATTGCGCCCTTGTCACCGAGACTCTGCTGGTTGCAGGTGTGTGTGTGTTTGTGTTTGAAATTGCATTGCATTGTGCCAAATTAATAATGTGCAATGTATGTATGTAATAGAACACTGATGCCAGAGCTTGATTTCATAAATTAATTTAATTTCCATATGAATTGAAACTGATTAAGAATATATCCGACTTATAATGACAACTTTACGACTTTTTATTTTAAATGAGACCCACATTATAGAAAAACATAATATAACAATTGGACACAAGTTTATGACCATTTGTGATTCGTATGTATTTCTCAATTTAATTAAATTTATATTATTATTATAGTGTGTTGGACAATTTTGCCCTAAAACTGTCTCAACTTTATAAATTGCTTTCGTTCTGTTTTATTTGTTTTTCGTCTTGTTTTTTGAAATAAGCTGTTCCGTTCTGCTCTATAATGCGACGTGAGTGACCTTCTTGACATGACGCGTATGTATATGTCATGTCTGTATAATAAGAAGAACACACATACTTAGATACATGCAAGAGTCCACCGCCTGCGGGATTGATTAAATTCATGCGTTTTATTTCATGATGTCAAATTATTTATTTCATCCAATTCTTATTAAACAGGGCCAGTTAGTTAGTCAGTCAAGCAGTCAGGCAGGCAGACAACATCTTCTGTTTACTGTCATTCCGTATTGAGTTTAAATCGGCAAAAATATGCCAAATATGGCTGAGATTTTGTGAGACACGCTACGCAGCAATGATTCAGTCATCTCAAGAATGCCTTATTTGTGATTTGTACTTAATAAAAAGTGCGTGTTTTCATCCTCCATAAAAATTTTGTCCATAATAATTCACTCCAATTTGGTGTTTTGGAAGATAAGAAGTAAAAGTGAAGCCAAAAAAAACACGCGTTTCTTTTTAATTTGTCATCATCACAACATAATAATAATACACCAGTAATACATACACTGGTGAAGAAGATTGTTGGTTGGTTAGAGCTTGCAGTTCTTTTCTTACGGATTTTTGTGGGTAAGACGTTGTTGTTAGTGTCATTTCTTTTAGTTTTTGATTGTTGACCATCCCATCGTAATAAATAATAGGATTGTGTAGTATGCGATACAGTGGTGGTGTAAATGAAATAAGTTAAGCATTGCAAATCCATTCGATATGAGTAGCACTCCTCAATTCTTCCAAGAGGAGACTGTGAGACTAATTTACTTCACTTGTGTGAAGTATGTAGTTGGTTGATTATGACGATATTGCGAGGAAGTAAGGTTAATAGTAAGACGAATCCTTCTTCATGAAATTGAATTGAAATTATAGAAACAATTAAGGAATAATGAGACATTTTTTTTAAAGTGTATGTTTAATTTATGTACTGAGAGGTTGTTTTGAGATGTGTACATAAATAAAAAATAAATAAGTGAGGAATTATTAAGTGTTTGGTTCTAATTTTTTTAAATTTTTTTTTCAAATTAGGTGTGGAACTCAAAAGGAAACAAAAATAATAATAATATTCAAGCCAGACTGTGACGGTTATTCCTCCCACTCAAACAATACAAGATACGAAACGGTGATATTGTGAAATATACAAGTGCAGACAGACATAATATAATAATGAAGAGTGCTAATCAAAGGAACAAGAATAACCAGTGTTAATTTTAGTTTAACGATTCTTATATCCATACTTGAATTGTGAATGTGTTTTTGTGATGTGACTCATTTTTTATGGTGACCATTTAACCTTCTTGACATCATGGATAACGGGAAAGCTACTCCCACACCCAACGTCCGACCCGAGATTCGTCAATATCTTGTCCTTCTCCAGGACTCTTTGGCCATCAAATTCGTCCCAATTCAGGATCGACAAGATCGGGATGGAATTAATTATAATCGTGGAGGAGGAGGTATAACATGTCGCTTTTAATAAATAATATTGCTGCAGTCATAATTAATTCTTTATGCTTTCCTTCTCTCTCTCTCTCAAAATGCAAAGCCATTGACCAGACACACTGCGATTTAGATACAGATGCAGACAACAAATTCTTTTTGTCTTTTTTTACCATCTACAATATAACTGATTCACTATTTATAGCATCATCGTCAAGTTAAACCGCATAATGCATCCTTCACAATCAACAATGCAATCCAATGGTCTAACTGACCACACGCTGCTGCTGTTATTAACCGCTTTAGCAACTAGTGAGAGTGAGTGACGATGAATGAGTGAAGTGCAAATCCTGAGAAATAATAATAATAATAGCAACAATATCTCTATTTGATCTGTACACAACACTCACAGAGTTATTTGTTAATTCATGACGTTGTTGAATTGAATATTATATTATGAATCCATTATTTTTGAAACCGTAGCGTACGTGTGTGTGGATTGCTAAAAGCTTGGCTTCCTAGAACATGCAAAAGTCGGTCGGAACCACCATCCAATCCACCACACAGACTGAATCTGAATAACACCCTTTGGTTCTAATTCACATAGTGAAATAATCAATCAGCACGCAAAAATCAATGAGCCGTCCGTCAATCAAAACCTTTATAATATTTCATCTTCTTCGATTAGAGAATAAAATCTATCTGAATTTTCATCACTCTCCTCTCACAGACCTCCCACCAATTCCCAATCTATTCTATTTTAATACTCTATCATCGCCTTCCTTCTATTTCTATGTGGTTAATGCAGTGCATTATACTATTATCCGAGCTGGTGGATTGCATTGGATTGGATTGGATGAAGATACAGAACAGCAAGAGAAATTAAACGACACTGATTTCACATTTAGTTTGATGGAGGAGTCGTCGCAGGTCCATAATCACATCCGCATCTTGTCGGCATATTTACTCACTCTTATCCTAATCGACACACATACATTATTAGTATTACCCAACCGGAGGAGGAGAAGGAGGAGAGGAGGCAGGAGAAAGCTCTCATTTGGAGATAGATCGATAGATGAAGATGATAAATCAATAAATAAAAAATATCAATACTTCTTTTTTTTATTGTATGTTCAGTATAGTTTAGTTAGCATCATGCAAAAAACGGTAGCTAAACAGAACAGAATGCACTCTTTCAATAAAATGTTCATTATTGACGACGAGAAGGCGACGCCGGTATTAATGATGTTGATGGTACATGTATGATCTATACGCGTTGTTACAGGAGGTGGATTATTGTGTCTGATTTATTTATTTAGTCGTCATTGTCGGAATAGGAAGGGAGGGGAATTATTATTAAGATGACCAAGTGGCACTTGAGTCGCAGCATCGTCAAAGTGACGAAGTGGTCGCTTTGTGTATAAAATACGTATGCCTGTCTGTGTCTGTGATGACGTCGCGGATGAATTAAGTGAAGTAGGCGGCTTCCTTGTGTTGAAGTTGATAATGTTTGATTTGCTCTTTATTAATTTACTTCATTAAGTTTTGAAAGGGAATGCTTTGCACTTGAATTCAGTAATTAAGTTGAATAAATATGATTTTTTTTAAATATTTTTTTTCTAGATGCTGGAAAAAATTCAAGCACGGCCAAAAACAGGATAATCACGACAGAATTTGCACCAAATCCGCCTTCTTCGGAATCAAGTCTTCAAGGAATCTTCTTATTTAAGGCAAGTGTGATTTACATGTCTACGTTTATATGTCTACTATAATTTATCAAGTCTTTCTTAATTGTGTTGATTTGATTGTACTGTACATGTATTTATTCGACGCTACAATTAATTAAAAGAAATTGCAATTAAGATTGAACATGAATTTAAAAAACGAGAGCATGCAAAACATTCAAATTGTAAATCACGTCAATGATCGATGTGCCACAAGCACTTATTATTTGTTCCTTCCTTCTCTGATGAACATGATCCCCATAAAATTATTGGACACCAATAAACTGAATAACTTATGTGACCATACCATTAATTTTTGGTCGAATTTAACAAGACGACCATCCTTCCCCTTAAGAAAGAATGAAGTTTTTATGAGTTTTTTAACATGCAGCTTTTATTTGAGCCAGAACTTCTCGTCTGGAGTCAAAGGTTAGCTGAGTTTCATTTCATTTCATTGCGGTTGTCTATAGCCAAATTTGTAATGTGTAAGTACGAACGGATGACTGAAAAGTTACAGGAATTGGAGAAATTGTTTTTTTTGCAGACAGAGAAATATACCTGTAATTGGGATAAAATGTCCAACTGTCAAATTCTAAAGTTTTATTTGATCCCATATCAATTTTTGAAAGAGAGATTACAACTCCATTGTAATATGGTTATTAGTTACTTCTTCTTGGTAAAAGTGGGATGGCTTCGTATTCGATTTATTTCCTTGGTTCGCCATAATGAGGGGGATAAATCAGCTTTGTAACAAGTACGACGGTCAAGGAGGTAGCTTTTAGTCTGACTTTTATGGTTTGATGTGCAGCAGGGCAGTCAGTAGTGGTGGAGTGTGTGTATGTACTTATTATGGTTGTTTAAGCTGGTTTCTGTTCTTGTTCCTAATGATAAAAAGTGGATGTTAGTTGGTTTAGTATTGGCTTATTTCAAATAATATTGACCAAATCTGTAACAAATGAATTGATTGAATCTGATTTTATCCTTTAAATGCACGATAAATCTTGAATCGATAAAGTCATTTATTCATATTCCATTTAAAATAAAAAAGTGATTAGGATGCTATTGAGACCAAACGGAGACATAATCATAAAGGGTCCAATAAAATAAATTCGTCCTGAACGACGCAATAATGAGGAACTGTTTATGACCTTTGGAACATTTATTGGCTATATGTTTTGTCATTTAAAGAAAGAAAAGAAAAGCTGCAATAATAATCTGTTCGTTATGGTGTCGTTAATAATAAGGAGGATCTCTCATACGTATCGGATTTAATTATTAGTTTTTTGTGTGCATTTTTGTCTTGTTTGCTTGGCATGTAATAATTGTTGCAATGAGTATAATACAGAATAGAGTAGAATTGTTAAAGATTTCATTTATTTATTTTCTCCACGATGACTTTATGGTTAGAAAAATGGGACGAAAAGGATTTATTGGATTGCATTGTATTATATTGTGTGGGTCACTTCTCGTTTACTTGTTTAATAATTGCACACTGTTGCACACACTCTCATATTTATTGGACATGAAATGCCAAATGTCAAAAGAATAGAACAAAACAACGACATGAGTTGACATGACCTGGGTTGGGTTGGGTACATTTATTTGTTTTGTGGTCACACACACGCAGTCTCAATGTTCATGATATCAATGTAATGTAAGAATAATGACATTCTGAAAGGATATCAAAATGCAAATGTTACTATTAAAATGTAAAATAAATGGAGTTTATAAACTTTGAATGTCTTTATCCCCAGAGGAGATGATGAGAGTACACAAAAAAACTTTTACTTTTTGTCTTTCTGTATTTTTTATGCATTTCTTTATTATGCACAGCTTGCAATAATGAAGAAATGATGTAAAAATGCGAGGATGATCTTATTTTTGTAAAGAGATTTCCTTTAAAAATGCATTCTTTTATTTTTTCGTGCAGGAATTTGTTCAAGCAAACGCAAGCTGTATCTGGAATCCGGAAGTGACACATGCAATCACTTCCCTGGAGTATAAAGGAACAATATTGCCCTCTACAATTCTCGTGGGTGGTTTGACCAATACCAACGACGATGATGATGATGATGCCACTAACACCATCAAGGGAGACAATGCTAATAACAACAATTGTGTCAACATGGTCAAGTTGGCATGGGCTCGAAAAATTCTTAAAAGTCCACCCGGATTTAGAATCGAGTTTGTGGGTAAGTGTGCGCGTCTTTTTTATTTTTGTAATAAAAATAAATAAAAAATCTCAAAATCAAGAAGAAGTTTAAAAAGTTTATGATTAGGTGGGAGTATTTATAACTTGTGTCCATCTTTGTCGGCTTAATTAGCATATCGTTTATAATTCGTAAATAGGTTTATTATACCTTTGCCTTTCTTTCTTGAAAATGAAGGGTTGATTTGATAAGGCCAAGGGAAAAATAAATTGCAAGGATGGAAATAAAACAAAAGAGAGAATTTAAAACAATGGAATGAAATGGTCAATCAGTGACACCAATATTATTCATTATTTATTTTCTATCATCCTTTGCTTGCTTAGTCTCAAAAAATAATCAAAATCAAGTTGAAGTTCTAGCGACAATTGATACACAAATACATTAATTCATATTTAAATTACAACAATATATTCAATCATCTGCTTTGACAGTTATATTATCTGGCAGTCTCAACTTGCCTCAAATTTATTGGTAACTATCCTCCAATCAATAAATGATAAATGACTCAATTATGCTATTATTCTTCCCCAAGAAATTATGTATTGATGAGGCAAGTTGAGACTTTTACTTTTGCCTTGATTAGCACAGCTCTTTCTCATATCAAAACTGCATACTATATGTATGTAGTTGTATTCCAAGTCCCGTTTTCTGTTAAAAATGATGTACACGTTAAAATCTTAACTGAGGATGGAATTGAGACCACTTTCCTTCTCATCTCATCATCATCCCAGATTGGTCAATCATCGTCATGAATATATTTCAGACAAGGTAGGTAGGTAGGTGCATTGTGCATGTAATATATACAAACTAACTACAACTAGCATACACAAGTAACATAGTAAATAGCTTTAGTTTAGCCTGACTCCACATTATTATTACAGTATGACATTTCTCTCCCTCATAAATAATGGAGTCAGCAGATATTCACTTGTTGTCCTTTTCTATTTGTCCTACAAAGAAAAAACACTTTAATAATTGTTTTATCATCATTGATTGAACTGAACTTCTATGCTTGCTTGCTTTCCTCAACTCGATTTTACACAATGAATGATACGAATGAAATCAAATATCCAAATTAGATGAGGTGAGTTCATCCATTGAATTGTGGCATTACATTGTGAACGCTGCATTTTACTTTATTGTGATTTTCTTAAACAAAATCACTACTAGTAAAAAAAAAATGAAATAAACATAAAAATTGGTGTGAATTTCCGCTTCTTCCTGCCTGTCACTCGTCTCTACTCTGTTCTGCTCACCGGAACAATTCAAGAAGTGATGTGACAGACATTAATTGAAAGACAATAATAATATTTAGTTCCTTGCATCAGAAACTTGACGACATGATTTCAACCTGTACTAACTGTTTCCGTTTCATTTTGCAGTAATTATTTTAATTAAACTGTGAGTTGTGAGTTTAGTTCAGTCCTTGTTTCCCATCCGCATATTTAATGAGAAGAGAACACACTGTCATAACAAATTGTTGACAATTATTATTATTATTATTATTCGATGATGATGCCACCAATTAATAAAAGATTCTTTCTCATGCATGCAGCATTGTTTCATTTTGTTTTGCTTGGATGGAGGAGGAAGAATAACAATAATAAGTAATAATAATATGTGATGTGACAACTAAAGCGACACGAATAAGTGAGCCGTTAGTGTCAAAATGACAAAATGAAAAGTCAGACGTGACATATTACGAATGACATGAGATTTTGACCTCTTCTTAGGAGGCCGGATGTCAGTAGTTAGATACATACATACATACACAATTCAATAATAAACATAATATAATGTAAATAGTAAACAATGGCTACTTATTATTGTTAGATTGGGGATCTCGTCGCGTTGTAATGAGTAGTTGCTCAATACTGCTGCTATCTTTTTTTATGATGATGATGTTGATGCCATGATAAAAGTGACGACACATTTTTTACTACTGTGTCACGACAAAAAAAAACAGGAGATTTTATGACATTCTCTAAATTTTTGACACAAATCTAGTTCTTTGACATGATCTGAACTTGATGGATATGCAATATGTTTGTTTGTAATATTTATTTAGTATAGGAGCAATGAGCATTAATCAGAAAATAGCCGCAAGTTGAAATTCATCATGTTTGGTCGGATGAGTGTCAAATAAAAGAGAGAATGTGCGAATGAGAATGAGCCCGTTGGGCAATTTGAGACTTTCTCATCCTCCTCCTCCCCTAAAAAATCTCCATCATGTCACTTCACTGGTCACCCCGGTGTCAAACCAATTTGTCTTTTGTTTGCTCTCGGCTAATTAATTGCTTTTTTTGGGGACATGGTTGACTTCAAAACAAGATTTAAACCAAACTAAATAGGGAAGGAATAAAAGTCATCCTTCTTTTGTGTAAATTAGTTGCCGGAGGGGGCGTGGATCAGAGTGATAATGATGACGATGGTGATCATTTATGCATGCAATACATACACCTGCTCTTAAATATGAAGGCAGGAAGGAAAAGGAATTAGCTCCGCACAATTAAAATTAAAACATAACGTAGAAGAGATAAACCAGCTTTTGGTCTCCTCATTCATTCTGGTTTCTTCATTCGAGATTCGATGGATGAAAATGAGATGATGATGAAACCAGTTTTGCTCCATATTTCAAATTTGATGAGAGAAATGGCAGGCAGTATGTAGTGGTGGGTTGGCGTGGTTCATAATAATAATCTTGATACTACTCACTCACTCGTAAATTGACACTTGTTTGTATTGCTTTGTGTTCTAGTGGGCATTTCCTCTGTCCAAATCGCCTGTCCGTCAGTCACTTGACTTGACGTATTCATTTTGACATCAATTAAGTCAAAAGAAAATTAAAAGAAAGTTGATGCAGTAAAGAATGTGTGATAAATATGTGTGAACTCAACTTTTAATGATTTTGCAATATTTTGAATTTTATTTATTTAGGCGAAATTGAAGAACTTCTTGCGGATCCTGTTGAGCCAAGTCACTTCATTCCCTTGTCGGACTCGATATGCTGGGCTATTCATGAACTTACGGGTGCTGGTAAGAAAAACAATATTTATATTACTAACAATTTTATTGCTTATATTGAATTTCGGCATAATTTTAGCATAACACTACCTAAAATTCTTCGATTTTCCAGAAACCATAACAAAATGATAGGCATTTATACACTGTCTCGATTTATGTAAAACTTGAATTTTCCAATTTGCGTAAACAGTAAAATCATCATCTTTTGCAGATTACATTTTGCGGAGAAAGTGAATGAATGCATGCATATTGATCCAATCTGCCGTGTGATTGATGGAAATTGATTTAGATTGAGATGAGATGATTCAGAAAAAAAGGAGAATCATCAGTTGATTGAAATTTTTCCTCGGGATTGAATTGAATTGATTAATTTTTAAATCATCCTCTTTTTTCGAGTAAGTGATATGCATCTATCTACTCACTCCTCAAGAATGGGTGCATGATTGTAGATCTGAGATTATCCATACCATACCACATATACATACGATGTGAATTTGCATGTAATGATTGCATTGATCCATCTTCTCCAATCAGGATCATCTTCAGATTAGAGTGAAATATCTGTAAAATGCATTATTTATTTATTTCTTCCTTTATTATTATTACATTTAAATTTATATGTGTAATCGTAGCATACACTCTGCTGGGACTGGATTGGATTTTAACTTTTGCATTGTTTCAACCCAGCCAAAAAGGTGGATCACTTTCACTAATGTGTATTTTACATTGTAATTCCTAATCGCTGTCAATAATAATAAATCAAAAAAGTATTGACACTTGTGCTGGTCACTGGTGGTCAGTTTGGTTAGCTTAGGTTGGTGTGGTGATGAGAGACAACAATGGATGAGTTGGACATATAGACGAGATGAAAAGTGGTGATAAAAGACTGACCATTTTCTTATTATTTCGCATTCTCCCTCTTCTTTTCGTAGTTTAATTTAGTAGTGCTAGCATATCATAACACTCATTTTAATATTCAAGCTCATCCAATGTAACCCGTTATTTGCTGTTAGACAAGGGAAAATGGAGATGAAAATGAGTGATTAAGATGAAAAATGGAGGAGGGATGCAAAAACAAAAGCCATTAATTATTGATGGAGTATTGGTTATTGGGTCAAAATGATTTTGATTTAATACGTTCCTTTTTTCCTTCACGCCAGGTCGGGAAGCATTTGTGGATGGAATTTTAGAAGAATTGGAGACTTCATTTCCTGGTAAGTGAAAGTTATTATTATCAATTATTGTTACATACATACGAATCTACGACGTTTTTAGGAGAGGTTGGGTTAAAACAATTAAATAATCGTAAATTAACAAATAAAAATACCGACCCTCACATGAAAATACCAATCAAAACATCTAAACCTCAAAAGACAAATATCTCTCCTTAAAATCTGCCAGAGTACAGATATACCCCAAATCGTAGAGTTTGGTTGGGTCGATTTCTCCTTCCTCTTCGAATTGAATGAGTGGAAATCCATCAAGGGCGCAATTTGCTGCTTTTCCGCGTAATTCTGGTGAAATCTTAAACCTAATCTCTTTATTCAGCATCTTCATTTCTTTGTTCATTTCTTCCTGCTGCATGAGATAACGCTAAATAAATTGAAAAAAAACATTAGAGAAATATGTTGGGAGAAAGCTGGAGGCAAATTGAGACTTACAATTACAAGCTCCTCTAATGCTTTCCGTTCATCCTCTCGTGATGATGACAGCAACCTGAAACGCTCGGCTGTCGTGCTGCACCATTTTTTCTTGGATGCCAGAAACGCTACGACCATTGACCTTCCAGAAATGCCGGCCTCGAGCTCCAATTTTTATGTCAAAAGTCTCCCCCACGTACCAACCCATACGACGTCCTTTCTCCTTCACATGTTCCCAAATCTGTTTTAAAGTTTTCCCTAAACCACATAATAAGGTAAGATTTACATTCATGCATTAGGTATAAAATTCTCACCTTCATCTTTTCGAGGTATACTGATGACGATGTACGTTTGGTGACTACCTTCTTCTTTCTTCCTCGCCCGTCTATTCTTTTGTGTGTTCCTGTGTTTGGTTACGTATTCTAAAGGTCGAATTCTGCCACCAAATTGCATTTTTAATTCTCCGTTTGTCCAACTGAACAGATCGGCATCCAATGGAATGTATTTTCCTTTTCTTTTCTCTCCTTTCTCATTTTCGTCTTCGATCAATTTTTTGAAGTATTCCTTGTCCTCAAACTGCTGCTTGGTCAATTTTTTCGATGAAAGAATGAATTCACTACGAGGAGTGAGCTAAAATGACACTTCTCCTCGTCAAATCACTATTCTCACTTTCACTATTTTCTTCAACTACAGACGCTGCGGATGTAATAGTCAGAGAGAATTTTAGTCAGAGACAAAACAAGTTGGAAGGATTTTACTGATGTAATGTATTTATGTAATGATGAGGCGCCTCAAGGAAAGAAAAACAATGTTTAATTGTTTCGAATTGTTAACGAATTTGTTGATAAATCAATTAAAATAATGCAGCACACTTGTTTAGATGTCTTGAATTTCAAGTTTGAGACATTTCGCACTCAATGGCTCATGGTTATGTATAGTAAAATGGTAAATTGTTGCCAACAAGAAACAAAAATTCTGAACTGATTCAGAATCAGAATTTTTGTTGGCAACACGCTATTTGCAACAGATTTGTTGTGAAAACGAGTTGGTGTGAACGATACGGAGAGTTTGTTCGCAACAGTTTTGGTCGGTGTGTCCGGTGTTCGCAACAGTTTTGTCCGGGTACGGAGAAGAGTGAATGACCCAGCCACCGCTTAATATTATGAAGCATTGACCTTTACTATATTCCATATGAAGTTAAAAAATAACATAATTATAAATTTCAGGCACTGTGCTTCCACCAAAAGAGCTTTTATATCAAGTCTTAGAACGCCTCACAAAATCCAAAAAGGTGTATCAAACTGAAAACGGATATTTTATCACGGGAGGTGAAGGACGTAAACAGGATGACAGTGATGGGGATGAAATTTACAGAAAAGCGGATAATAATAATCCAAAAAGTGCCATAACTTCGAGTAGTAGCAAGTCTTCCCTGAGAAGATGCAGTTCATTGCGAAACTCGATTAAGAAATATGAAAGGGTATAAAAATGAGTGAACAATATTTATGTGGATGAAAGGCTCTTGGCTGTAAAATGATTTTTTGAAGGTGACGACGGGTTGTCTTCCAAGAAGAACGTTTTCCTTGAGGGGGAGATCGAAAGGAAAGAACAACAAAGGGACGGCGGCAGTGGTTGTGGGAAAAGTACAAAAGGGAGACAAATCGGGAGACGTGGTGGTGACTTCTGACAAGGAGTTGACATCCAGCAAGGAATCACTCGTTTTGGATAGACGACGAAAGCGTACATATACTCCTAAACGAAATTAATAAGCATATTACTGGATTTTGGGGGTTATATTTAAAAAATGATGATTTTGCAATTTCTAGATAAATCGTTTTTGAAAAACTTGTTAACTTTTCGTCGTTCTTCTGGAACTTCGACGTCGGCTTCTTCTTCATCATCTTCCGGGAAGGGATGGAAATCAAATAAGAATGGGAAGAAAGGGAACAAAGCCATTACAACAAAAGATGCAGAAGACAAACTGCAATTGTCAACGACGAAGGAGATTTCCACACAGACTTCGAATTCTTTAGAGAACTTGGGAGAAAGTCTAAGACTCTTGTCCGTGTCTACATCAGGTAGTGGTCACGATGAGAGTAATTCTTCATCATCAATGGGAGGACCACAAACACCCAGTCCGACTTTAGGCAAAGGACAGTTTCGTGAGCAGGATTCGGATTCTGGAAGGTGTGACGTGATAACATAACTTCTTGTCTGTAAAAACTGAGATTTTTACATATTTTCCAATTTTACTTGATTTATATAGATACACGGAATCCTCCACACCTTCCGAGTATGGGAAAGACCATCACGCTACCACCTCCAACCCTTCTTCTTCAGCCATTCCTCCATCCTGTGCTTCTACTACTTCCACCTCCAAGGATGAAGAGGATCTCGAACTTGGCCGTCTTCTCTCCCCAACACCGACCCCTTCTTCCTCATCATCTGCCGCATACCTGTACAACAATCCATATCGACGCAGATATCTTGGCTACCAACATCACACACCTTTGTTATCACATTCTCCAAATGGCAAGTCGTTCACTCTTCCCTTAGCAAGTCATGCGCCCTCCGTTCTGTCAAACACAACATCATCATCATGTTTCAAATATCCGGCAAGACCGTGGGAAAAACGTGCCATTTATGAACGACTCCAGCACTCAGCCAAGATAACAGCGAGTCCAGCTGGACGAAAGTTTATGCCGGGAGGTGTGTCATCACCACCACCACCATTGTTGAATGCAACCCCCAAACCCGTTACAATATTTACAACCACGACAAATCAACCCACATCGACGTCAACGTCATCTAATGTTCAGGTCGAATTGCTTCTGCCCTTGGGAAAATTGATCAACCAAGTCCTTACAGATTTTGACGATGCAAACAACAAGCCCAAAACGGGCACGGAAAATGAGACAACCAATAGTGATGAGGCAACCCCCACACCAAATTCTAACCCACAACAATCTAAAAATAACATGTTTACATTTAAAAGTTCCGTATCCAGTAATACATCCACTCCCATGTGTAGGTCGGAAGTTGAGGTGGATGTACAATTCACCGCGGGACGAGATCCATCACAGTGGGGTTTATTTTTCCAAAGGGGAAAGGTGCCACAATCGAAAAGTGGGAGGAGCAGTAGTAGTAATAATAATAGCTGCAGCGATGGTGTAGAACGGGTATCTTTTAAACCACTCGTAGGCCTGGGTGAGTGCAGGGAAAGCGAAATTATTTAAGGAAACATAATAATAATACAGATAAGCCAAGCTGAATTTCATGTGTATCTTTAAATCTGCCAAATAATAAATACAATACGTGAGCTTTTACTAATAATCATCAAAATAAGATTAATACAACCATACATGTGCTTATATTTAGAATAATTATAAATAATATTGTGTAATTTTTAATTATTATATAATCCTGCTGTACCTGACATTTCCCTTTTAACCCAAGTTACCTCAACCATTTGAAACTTGTTGCTTCTCTTTGTATTTTGTAATATGTAGCGTGTGTTTGTATGCATGTGTTTTTATATTTAAGTTTGCCATAATAATACTTTTATGTCTGATCGTACCATATAAAAATAATTAAGTATTAAGTGTTTCTATTTTTCTTTCTAATCGTAAAAATTATGGATGTTGACCATGCATGCATCTGAAATGATATCTTTTTGCTTATAACAACAAATGAAGTTCTATTTAATTATAAATGTAGGGGAAAAATACCATCATGAATTAAGAACCCAGCTAATGAATTTAGTGCTTTGATTAAATATTTGAATCATTTATTACATAATATGTAATACACTAAAACATTCATCTTACGACAACCCATTAATCTCCAAAAAACACGACCTCCTTCCTCCAAACAAATGTTACATTTTTATCATCAACACACCATGATAACTTTATATAATAAATTGGATCAATTTATTTGATAATTAAAATTCGTAGTACTTAATTTACTTAAAATAAAAATGAATAAAAACTGTGAACTATGATATGACACAACCATAACCATAATACGAACACTTAATTCTCAAAATTATTTCCATCCTTACTCCCAACATTCACGTTTGCTGTCACAAATTAATTAAATGAGCATTCATTACTTAATTAATTATTACAATTAATTACGATTCTACTCATAATAATCAATATGTAATAAGTACATATATTGTTTTAATCTGGCCAAAAACAAGTCTGAAATTTTTGTCCTGTTTGTTTTTCATGTTAATCACATTATTATACTATACCCATTATATTATTATTGAAGTAGCACCGTAGTTAAGTTAGTTAGTTAGTAGAACCGTTGAGGAGCAATTATTAATTGATGCACCGTTGTATAATAATTAATTGTACACAGATACAAGTCAAAAGGTAAGTAAAGATAAGTAATTAAGTAGTGGTGTGTCTATATTTAATGAATAATGAATAATCAATTATCTTAGGTTAAAGTTATAGGTACTCAATTATTACATTAATATAATTTGGCTTTGTTACAGGAAGAGAGAGATTATTTATACTTATTATTACATTTTTATTACATTCATAATATTTACAAAAGGGGCTTCTTTTTTAAATTTAAGAAAAGTTTTGTTCATTAATTCGTATAAAACTTCAGTTTATGAGTTCTTGATATATACATATTTAGAGTTTATATATATTAATATTTTTTAGATTCTTTTGTATTTACATCCTCTTTCACTTTTTAACTCTGATTCATAGTTACGATTATGCATGGGAATCAAACTTGAGGAAACAGTAAATAAATTAAAAAGTATAGTAATGTCATTTTTCCCAACTGATGTATGTACAAATTTGCTAGAATTTGAACGAGCCATTTTTTAGTGAAAGACGTTGATTCCTCTGTGGAATTTAGAATGGAAGTGATGATCAATTAATACTTTCTCTGGTAAAATAGGCTTGCGTTGATTAAACTAAAAACCTTTTGAAGAGAATTTAATAACTTTAAAAGAACAGGTTTCCCAGGTTCTGTTCTGTTCCACTTGGTATTATTGATTGTTCGCGTTTTAATCCAAATTTGATATTGATTAGAAATGAGAGAGACAAAGAGAGGGACACCACGTAGAGAGAGAAAGTGGAGAAGAGAGAAAGAGAGACTTCAAACTGAGACTGAGAGGAGCTAGCTGCTGCTTCTGTGCTAATTGTTTTTTGATAATGAGCCCAGATTAAATTTTGAGTGAAAATGAAGTATTTTCTCTCCTTTCTAGTCAAAGTAGTAGTTGAGGGTGGCTGATTGTTATAGTATTGAAATTATAGAGAATAGAGATTAATGTTGGCCAAGGATGCCAATAGAGGTGTCCTATATATGTACTATAGGTTTCTCTCTCTTTCACTCTCTCTCATATGTTTAACTTAGCAAAAGTATATAACAGAGAATCCTTCATTACACTATATTGGAATCATAACGGACTCTCATAATCATCCGATCCGAAATATTTGAAAAGATAAATGTAATAGACGCCTCATCTCTTCTGCCCTCACAGCAGTGTTAAACTTGGAGGGGTAAATAATTATATACTTGTCTTAATAAGCACCCACCCCCACCCTTGCATCTTTTTCCATCTTTTCTTTTAGCTGTAGTAATAGGCAGATGGCGAATCTCATAAGAAATAAAAGCTCCAGTAGAACACGTTAAAGAGAATAAAAGTGACTGGGAACACAACGCGGGAGTACTTATCAATCACATTAACATCCCGAATCCTTGGAAATGAGGCTTTGAATGCGCTCGCCCCTTTCCGAAGTGATTGCAGGACACGCTGCGGTTGTGCCTGAAGATCGGTCCGATGTTGCTTCTGTTTCCCACGGAAACCTCGCGAACGAAGGGAAGAAGATCCTCCTGCACTTTGGGAGGCTGTAGCATAGGAGCATGAGTGGTGGTGGTGATATGGGCGATGAATTCGGAAACTGGGGGGAAATCGGGGTGATTGCGCACCTGGGGCGGCAATGGTAGGGTCACTACGAGATGCAAAACTTCTCTGTCGGATGGATGGGATTGGGGAAAGTTGGAGCTCCTACATATACAATATTAACATTAATTGAATACAATGATCAGGGGCAATTTGATGAGATTTGTGATTAGTTATGTACCTGCAGTTCAATAATCTCTTCGTTGAAGCATTGTTCACTAGTCGTGGTCCTTTTGGAAGGATTAAAGTCCTCACCTTTCTTCTGTTTCACCTTCTTTTTAGCCCGTGCTCCCCAGTAAGTGTAATTCACAGCGGCGTATTCCAACAGAGCCGCAAACACAAAGACAAAACACATCACGAGGTAAATATCTATTGCTTTCACGTAAGAGATACGAGGAAGGGATGACCGCACTCCTGTGCTGATCGTTGTCATTGTTAGCACCGTAGTAATTCCTGAAAATAATTTTGTAGATATTTTTGAGAATTATGCATGCTTAAGTTTGACTTGTTTTTCCTTCATATTACCCAAAGCAACACGAGCACTCGTCGCTTCATGATTAATCCAGAATGAGACCCAGCTCAACATCACGATAAGAATGGAAGGTAGATAAGTTTGGAAGATGAAGTAACCAATGTTACGTTGCAATTTGAATGAGAGTGAAAGCCGTTGATAAACCCCTGTGGCAAGAGCCTCCTTCCGATCATTTGTTTCATACCCCATGATTGTAAATTGGGGAAGTTCCGCTTCCTCTACCCCCACAACGGGAGTATCTTTCCAGTACATGACGACATCAGATACAGTGTACCCGTCTAAAGGAGACGGATGAAAGATTTTGGTCGATATATCAAAATTATATAATCGATTCAATCAATACTCACAACTCTCAATTTCCACTGTACAATTCTGCGAATCTAATGGATAGTAGTGCAGATCCATCATGCAAGCGAGCGTCGTTGTAAACCTCATCCCATAAGTGACGGCACCATCCCCATATAAACGAACCATCTTATTCTTCTCCGTTACGTCGTGGAGAAAGCTACAAAAAAGAAGAATTAAATTCCAAATGAATGTCTCACTTTCCCCAACCACAACCGTCATCCATCCTCGATCATACCTACCTGCTTTTGTCATTCGCAAAAAAAGTATCCGGAACCCAAATCTTTTCTGCGAAATCACCCGAAAGTGTGAGCACTTCATCATTCGTGCTAAAAGCGAGACGGTCATCTTTCCAGTATTGGTTGAGATACATTGTGATGGTATAATCCTGTTGGAGAAAAAGCAAGCAAGGAAAAAAAATGAGAGAATTTAAGTACGTTCAAAACTTTCACTTTGAACAGGGAGAGCAAAAGCTGATAAAGATCGTGGAGAAAGTTGCATGAGGATCACAAAGATATTTTACAATCCCCATAAAACTTTACACTTTTCTGTGCTCTCCTTCCTCTCTTTTTTTGAAAGCATGGACTGAAGTCGATACCCATACCGCCGCCACCATCGTCATCATCATCACAACCAGCCCTATTTGTAAGATAGACATTATTCCAAAGTCGATTCACGGTTGAAAACTCGCATACCTTATTGCACCACCCATTATGGTGTGATGTTATTATTAACCTGTTCGTTTTCGTATGCTCTCTCTCCATTGAAATATTTGAGCAAAAAAGAAAAAGGGTGCTTCAAACTTCTTTTCCTCTCGTTTTATATTCAAAAGGAACAATCGTCTCGTCTCATACCTATTGTGTGTGTTAGCTAAGCTAAGCAAAGCTAACCAACCGCCACTCCACATCCACTTCACTTTCATCAACATGCAAGAGTAAATCTCAATTTGACAATTTTGGATGGATGATGGAATGGATGTGCTTTTGGGAGTAATCGATTCCAGTAAAAGGAAGAACGAAACAGAATAGACACAGATGAATATATACTGCATCGGAATTCAGAGTCCTTTTTGCAATAGGGATGAGAGCTCCTTTGATTTGATGTACATACATTTATATATATGACTGACTGACTGTGACTCTCTGTAGCAGCAGTTGGTTAGGATTTGCAAATAGAAATAAATCTATATGCGGCCAACTGTCTCGTTTTCTTCATATTGTGCAAAATGGTGATATCGACGAAATAATATTCAGTTTCAGCTCTGGTTTTGGAATAATATTTGGGTAGTAGTATCAAGAGAGATAGAATATACACAATTGAATATGAATACTAAGAGGATGCAATTCTGGTATATTACTCCTCTAACCTATTATTATGCGCTGCAATACCCCGTAATATGTAAGCTTTCTCTTTCGCCATTGTTCCTTTCTTTTTTATTCTTCCTTTCTTTCGTTCTTTCATTCTCTGCCCTCAATTCCCACCAAATTGGAAGAATGTCGTGTAGTTAGTACTTTGTTTCTTCTTTGTTTGTTTGCTAGTTGCATCAACAATCCAACATTAGATTAGAATTACCACCACGCGTTGACTATTATTGGCTGAGTATCTGATGGATGTGGCAGCAGAATGAAAGTCTTTGTGTCTCATATTGGAGAGAAAGGCCCCCAGCTCAAAATAAATTGGAACTGTAATGAGGATTTTGGTCGAGTTGTTGAGCAAATAATTAATCAATATCAGAATATATGTATAAGAGAGGAAGCATATGTAAGTAAGCTAGCAAGCAATATATAGAGGAAGAAGAGAGAGAGGGTTACCATGTTCACTTCTGAGATGTGGTCAAAACTAGCGATCGTAAGGTCCATCCCAACATCCAGTGGAGGACCTATGAAACCAAACCAAACTGTCAACAACCATGGACAAAGTTGGTCTCATTTCTCCTTCATCCTTGGCAGAAGCTAATCCTACCACCAAACTGATGGTGAGTGGTGGTGGTTGTTGTTGGTTATGGTGGGTGAATGAATGACCAAAATGAGTGAAGAGGAAGACAGACATACATATACACACACCGAGTTTCTCGAAATGAGACAGCAATTTGCCTTTGATTCTGAAGGAGAAAGCAAGAGATTTAGACCCATTTCCTCGCGTAGACTGGACTATTTCGTCCCACTTTTAGGTTGTTACTTTGCTACTTTCACCCATCTCTCCACAACTCCACAGCATGAAAACCCTTCTATTATGCAGGGATGGAAGTAAGTAGAGAGCACTGAGTGAGTGAGTGAGTGAGTGACTCAAGTAGCATGAACAAAGGCACCCACCCGACCTAACTAAACTATACGACTGTCTGTCTGCCCATCTGAAAAAAGCAGTGCCTTTGCTTTGCTTTCGTTTGGCCTCGTCTAACAACTAACTTTGCTGCTTTTTAACATTTCTTTTATCACTGCCTCATTTTTTTGTACGTTGTAAACTTTCACCATCCCTCGACCGAATCAATCCTGTAATGCAAAGTTACTACACTTCAATCAATATGTTGTACGTTGTATGTACGTGTATACATACGTTGTTGTATGTACGCTGTATGTACGCATTTCTTGTATCGATTAAACTATAATGGTTTTCACCCTGGTTCTCTGGGAAATGTTTACGTATTCTTGTAAAATTGAGATGTCAGTGCCTACTTTTATCTGGTCTGTTATTGTCTCCCGCAAATTACAAGGCTGAGATGTGATCTCTTCACCTTTTGTGGAGGGAGAAACAACGAGTTCTCTCTATTTCTATCACCACACCATGGAATGAAAAGGTGTCAACTGTCTTGCTCACTCAATACACAGATAGACAAGGAAGGAAGGAAGGAAGGAGAAAGTGAAAACGAAGAGAGATTGGGATCTTGGCCAGTTCAGCATCCTTTTGTGTGTGTGAGACAATTATTATTACCATGCCGGAATGGTTGGGTGGTGGTTGGCAGTGGGGGTTAATGAATGACCCAGAGGCTTACTCACTCTCATTTCCTCTCACTCACTCTCTATGTAGGTTTAGTTAAAGCATGGACAGAATTCGTTAAGTGGTTGCTTCCTGGCTCATACTTTCTATCGATTTGTTCCTCCTTTCTCTCAAAATTTCCCAGAATTACTTACTTTCATCACCACTCACTCACTCACTTACTTACTTACAGCTTGCAGAATTACATACCAACTTTGTTTTAATCAAGAGGAGAAATTTAACTATGGAGTGAAATTAATGCTCACGTTGAAAGTTTTACATGATGAACATTTAATTATATTAGGTTTTTCGCTAGAACTCACCACCAAAATTTGGTCGCAGACGGATGTCATACCCAGTCAACAGTTGGGCGATGGTTTGGGTCACATTTTCCAACTTGTCGTTTGCCGATCTTCCACAAAATACGCTGAAAAAAAGAAAGAATATATTTGGATGAATTGTGGTGTGAAAATAAAATGTACGCAAACTTAACGATATAAATGCAGGTGCACATACTACTTTTGCTGCAGGTATGAGAATTCTCGGGATTAATTTACATAAGAGAAAGCTGCATAAAATATTCACACATTCCATCTGGCAATGAAATTACTGAGAAAATTCAACTTTTACAATTCCAGTAGAAAGAATCCTAATTCTCCGATTTGGTTGGAGGGCATGTAGTTCATGAACTGTAGGAGTCAATGCAGTGTGCTATGTGTCTGAACACAAGAAGTATTCAAAGTGAAAGCAAAGCAAAGCAAGGAATGATGAAGTGAAGCATGCCATCTTATTTCCGTATATTATTATTGTATCCTGCTTTCTCTACTCATTCCTAGTCCCAGATTTCATTTCATAGACTTTTCTAAAAGACAGAAGGAAAGGAAGTGAATAAAAAGTAAAAGAAGAAAACGAAGCTTGCTTTTCATTTCACCAAATTTGGCAGAGTATATAGAAACATCAAAGAAAAATTTGGCGACGGATGAGTGTAGATAAGTAGATATATGTAGTTGTAGTCATATGCATGCAGGAGAAAAAGCTGGAGGAAAATCATTATTAAACTCAACCATATACTTTCCCTCCTTTCTTCTTTCTGTAAAGGGATGTCCACAAAAGTATAGCATGACAGGTTGAACGTACCCGTAAGGCAATGTTTGTCTAGAGTAGGAATTTGAAAGACTATGGTTCGTCGGGTGACTCTTATTTTGAAGTTGACATTACAGGAATTAACGTATAGATTCTTTTACCAGGTACTGAACAGTGCCTCTATCTCTAACGAACCAAGCCTTTAATTTCATAGCGAAATATTGATGATGGAGTGGGATGGTTGGAGAAAAGTAGAAAGCGGAAAAAACGTATTTTGTGTAAGGATTCTGAACCAGAGGAGAGAAAGCAGACCAAAATGAGGAGGAGAGAACAAGAGCGAGCCCAAGAGTTGACGACTGACAAGGATGAATTGTCTTAGGTGAACCGTGTCACGCTTATTAACCTGATGGATTCCTGGCTTACTTGGAATAAATGGACCAAGTAAGGAGACAATCTCTGATTGACGTTCATCCTTCTTGGGTTGTCAGTAGCGAAAGCGAAGAGAAAATAAAAAGTGCAAAAATAAAGAAAAGAAAAGCCACACATGTTTCATCGGGACGCGAGAATTGTTCAGTTTTGAAGTAATTTTGTTAAATCAGTAGATGTGTGCAAAAATCAGAATTTGACGAATGCGTGCAAATTCATTTGCAGAAAATTAAGTAAATTGAGCTATTGTTTTAATTGCGATTAATTATGCTTTGGACACAACATTCCGTAAATCAAATAACTAATCTTACCTTGTATTCGACAATACCCAACAGAATGTCCAAATCGTCGAAAGAAACCGAAGGAACATGACAAAATGCAATTAATTTGGCACACACACACAAACTTGATTTTGTAGCTGATTATATGAACAAGTCTATTAATTGAGAGCCCCACACCACCCACAAGAGCAGATAATAGTTCTGCACTCTCTAAATATTATATTATGTATATCTACGAGAAAAGATGATTAAATTTTACTGGGTTGGATAGTGCAGATATTATGGGTGAGTGAACCAATCTCCTATCATCCCCCTGCTCCAGACAAATAATTTCGTAATGGTATCATTTTACTACAATTGTAACCTCTACATTTTTGACTTGTTGAGAAAATTAAAAGGGTCCATTATTCAAGCAGATTCAATTTTTTTGGGAAGAATTGGTTACTACATAATCTAAGGAAATATTTTCACTGAATGGGAGAAACCAATCCTATATAGTGGTTATAATGGACAATTATCTGTAATTATCCGTTTTATACAGAATTATGGAAAACACTTATGCCGCCCTTCATTTTAGCAACGTTGTTGTTGTTAAGCTAAGGTTTGCTGGTGGAAATAAGTTGTTTTAAAATGTAGTACTGTCTTGTATTGTCTGAGCTTGCTGGTGGAAGAAATAATATGTTAAGCCGGAGAGGAGGAGTGGGAAAGTGAAAGTGAATTCGTCCACTTTACTGGGTTGGGTGGTTGAGAGATGTGGGGAAAGCAAAGCAGGAGAGAAAGTGAGGACGCAAACTCGAGTCAGCTTTGTGCAATCCACACGTTACGAGACTCATCATTGCTTTCACTCAAACAGAGAATAAAATGAGTGAAGTGGTTCCATCCAGATTCACTCATCCGATTCATTCTCATCACGTGGAAGTGAATGGACTCCTGTTCTATGCATAGTTGACTTTTACTTGACGAAGACACATTTCAACTATTTTGAAGAGAAAGTAATTGGTGGTTTGTAGGAAAAGTAGAAGGAAGGAGAAAGGAAATATCGCTATTCTTTTAGGAAATGCATGAACTTTTAAAGTAAGAACAAATTGAAATTATACACGGTTTTGCATAGTAGAAACGGACGTGTTTATAACAAAAGTTGTTGAAATTACATCTTTTACAAATTTGAAATATATAAGATAAGCTTTGAACTAAAGAAAGAGAGAGATTATTAGAAACAGAGCAACTCCACTTCCTTATTTACTTTGTAAAGGTTACATGCACGATCTTTTTTACAAAACATGTTTAGCACCAAGAAAATTAGTACGTGGTGCTTAGATCTCTTTTAAATTTGATATAAAGAATACAATGAAACGATAATAATGTGAATGGGGAACAAACCCATATTCAGAACAAAACATCCAAAATTTATACGTATAATAGAAAATCCACTTGTTTTTAAGTAATAATGTAAATGTAATGAACTTGGCACAGAACTGTATCACTAATTATACCCGTGATCCTAAATCTTAACTGATAAGAAATTTGAGTTTGTTTTTTGATAATCATGTTAGTCCGATTGAAACGATGATAGCAGAGATGAGTTGTTGAAATGTAGACCGGCGATACCGTAATTCCACTGAATTAATTGTCATTTAGAGTAATCCAGTTAATTGATGAAAATAGAAGTTGAAGTAAATTTGTCGTTTTCCTGCATTAGCCTAAGTGTAATTTGTAAAGACCGTCCTAATTTGTTGAATTCTTGCCCCCTCCTGAACCCGAACCTATGCATCCGCTCCAAGTTAATCCACCACATGACATTGATACGATAAAGTAGATGACGAGCTGCAAACAAACAAACATAGGTATTTATATTTATGAAACGCTAAAACAGACAAATAAGATAAGAGATTTTTAAATATGAATCACATAGATTACATATGGCCATCATGCAATTTCCATATTTACCAATTACACAAAATTTGAGCACTATACTACAGTCACTCAAATATTTATGCTTTTGATAAGTGGAGTGACCACCAATTTAAAGGTGTCAAGTTATGCGGTGGAAGCTTGTGATTGCCAGTAAGCATAATAACAATATTACACTACTTAATGACAATTTACATTTTGTGGGGAACTTACCAGCACAATTAGGACCGAAATAACATAAAACTTGATATTCCTCCAGTACATTGCTCGAGCCAGGCTTGTACTTGTTTTTTGGAAAGACACCGACTAGACGAAGTCGTGGAATGTGAAAATATTTTAGTAATATTATTATATTACACTAATTAAACTGCACGTATAATATTTTTGAACTTACGGTAGCATTCAGATTCTCAGCCTTGTTCACCAGCAATTCCAAGCGCTCTCCACGAGCTGCGATATTATCTGTAACATAGCAAATTATGAAGTTTGATAGAGAATTGAACAAGAATAACATTTCAGCATCAACTTAAGATACTGGGAAAAAACGAACAATTTGGCCCAGTTGAAAATGTAATTTTATCCAAAAGGGAAGACAAGTTTGTACACATAACGAATATTCATAACCTCAAACGCTGTCCAAGATAGAAACAAAATTTAATATATGGGTTTCAATTACATTATTTAGCATTTAATAAATACCAATAAAGACTAATTATTATACAAATCAATTAAAATTAATTCCCTCCTTCATCCAACCATACTTACCAATATTCTTTACCATGATATCCTTCAAGTCTTCCAGCTGGCCTTCAACTCTAGACAGTGTGTCCGCATCTCTAGATTCGGAATACCGTTTCTGAAGAGAACCAAACACATGTTATCCAAATTCCGACAATAAGTAATTGCCCGTATGAATTAATTGATTAAAATATCACCATTTCTGAAGCCAACAACGGCGAAAAATCAGAATTCATTCCATACGGAAGCGCATCATGGATTCTAGCCCGACCGTAGGTCTGTTCGAACCTATTTTTAATGTCTGCCAAATATTGAAATGCTCGTGCTCTTTCAAAGTCCTTAAAATAAAAAACCCATTTCAAAATCACACAATCCAAATTGTAAAAAACGCCCCTTCCGCATATTTACTATATTACCACATATTTATCTACTTACGTCATCCGTAATACAAAGATAAGTCACGTTATCCTCCTTAATATAGTGGAATAAGTAGGACATGTGAGAGTACGTAAGTTTTGAATCTTCTGGTGGTATCTTAGCCAAAATTTGTTCCGTGACCTCAGCGAAATTACCCGCACACGAGGCATATTTCACCAGGATTGTGGATCCTCGGGCAATCACGGTGTATAAAATTGCCTTTACCGTCATTATCCTTGTTCTTGGAGATTGCTATTAAAATTGGATCACACCAGGTGTCCTTGAATAAAATGACACAATTTAGTAATGACCTCAATTCGCAAACTTGTCACAAATTCATAAATTACTGATATTTTGGAACATCAATGTAATTAAATAATCTTTCTTACCAAACAATTCTTCTCCGGATTAGTAAATAGAGGATAGAGGACGTCTCAAAATCAATTAGAAGGACAAGGAAGGAACCAAAGTCAACAAAGTGCAAGTGCAATGTAGTGTACTTTACACAGTTGACGAGGTCAAATATCGTGGTTAGTTGTTTTGGTTTAATATTTCGTATGTTATTCCTATTTAACTGCTACAATAACCTCTTAAATATTTTGTATCGTATTCAATTCTAAAATGTTTAAAAGAAGACCTCTTAATTTTTAAGAAGGTTGTGACAAAATCGTTGAACAACTGCGAAGTAGTAATAACATGACTCAGATCAGACACATCCAGCTGACTCTCTGCTCTGCTTTGCCTTAAAGCGCCTGCCATACTAGTACTCGCCAGTTGTTCGTTAATAATAAGTTGGGTGGGAGGAAGGAATGCAAATGCATGCAGTTATGTATGCAGTATGCAATGGGACAAAGAAAAGACTGTTCATTTTACTGATAGATGATATTATATCACATCATATATACTGAGATATGCATATAATTGATATTTACTATGAAACTATTAATATTGTGAAATATATCACATACTTTGCTAGCACATACTACGTGGCTTGATTGATTTTTGACAACGAATCTCATGAATGTGTAAATGTGACATTTATTTATTTTTATTTTCGTAGTGCACAGTTCATGAAATTGTGTTTATAATAAATGATGGAGATCCATAGTTTATTTGTGGTGTATTTTTTTAATGATTTACATTACTATTTACCAGTCAAAATCTCTATGAAGCTCCAGCTTGGGGTTTATAATTTACTAGTAGTAGGCTAATAACCATTATTGCATGCATGGTATAAAAGACGATCCGTCAGTTCGTACCAAATGCAATTGTCATATTTTGTGAAGCCTACCATTCGGACAAAAAGGAAGGAGAATTTATTTATTTATTTTCCAAGGAAACCGTCCATGCAGCTTGAGAAATTGCCTCTACCGAATAACATACCCTATGTTGTACTCAATTGGGGTAGTACACAATTGGCAAAACCTACCACTCGGAGAAAAAGGAAGGAGAATTTATTTTCCAAGGAAATCGTCCATGCAGCTTCAGAAATTGCCTCCACCGAATGACATACCCTATTGTTGTACTCAATTGGTGCAGTACACAATTGATAAAACCTACCACTCGGAGAAAAAGGAAGGAGAATTTATTTCCCAAGGAAACCGTTGATGCAGCTTGAAAAATTACCATCAATGCAGCTTGGTAAATTGTTACCCAAGATGGGAAGTTGTTAAGAAAGCACATTCCATATCGAGGGGATAGCAACTGTTGCGGCGGACGGTGTAATCAGGAGCGGATTCTTCTAAGGGAGCTCGAACTGGAGGGGCATCAAAAATGTCCTGAAGAAAGTGATTTGCTTTTGATTTCCACTCTGGATCCCGTCTCATACGGCAGTAACCGAACCCTAAACGTTAAGGAAACGTAGAAAGTGCATAAGGAAATGCTCTTCTTTCCACCAAGATTGCAGACGTCAGGATGATTTTGCAGAAGATACTCCTGAGGTGCGAAGGATTCCATTTTCCGTGCCAAGGAGCTGTCAGTTATGTTCCCAAGATTGCAGACGTCAGGGTACTTTGCAGAAGATACTCCTGAGGTGCGAAGGATTCCATTTTTCCCACAGCCAAGGAGCTGTCAGTTATGTTCCCAATGAATTGATAAGGCTCGGAACACTTCAACAGGGAAAAGATGGCGTGAAGGGGCGACTGGCTTATTCCATACTAAACCCTGCTGTTGGAGGAAAGTCATGGGGCGAGTGAGACGCTCGCTCGCGCTGATGGTGGTGGATGACCACTACCAGTGCCGTGTTCTCTCACTTTCTTTACTTCACTTGAACTGCATTTATTCCATTCTGTGAATAATATAAAGTAAAAGAGTTATCAAAGAGTGATAAGATGTTATCTCACTTTCTTTAAAAGATTTATAGCAGGGCAAAAAGGGTACCTCTTTTGCACCATGCAAAATCTTTTAAAAATAGTTGTGAATGCTTTGGGAATCGATATTTTTTCTGCACTCTGTTAATTTTACTTAATTAGCACAACTCATCCTGAGTATTTTGAGCTATCACTTATCACTGTGCGATTTTTCTAACACTTGCAGTGATTTTTGGAGTGATGCAAGTTTTG
>JAQFZJ010000400.1:0-29414 GCA_034695645.1 Folsomia fimetaria
CTACAAATAATATATATTTCCATATTTTATAGCGGAATTTTGATAATCGGTTGCATACTTTTGGGAATGCAGTTCATCTACTCTCCAAAATATTCCGTGTATACCTACGCAGCATTTGAATGTGAAAACAACTTTCTATTAGCGATATTTACCTTTCATGAAGTGTGCTTCATGTATAACGCGTGGAATGGATACCTGAGCATTGTCATGTTGAGTTCCATAAATGCTGTAGAACTCACGGGCATTCTAGAGGCAATGACAAGTTATCTATCACATTCACTTTCTCCCTCATGCGATGTTGAAACAGCACTAACGCAAGATCTCAATTTGATTAACGTGGTATCGTGTAATGGAGGAAATGAAAATAACAAAACCGGGTTGAAAGCCTTATTATTCAGTAACTCGTATTATGATGTTAATGATGTTATCTCAGACTACAAGAAACTGATGCTAGTTTCTGATCTGTTAAACTCCTGGTGTTCGTACAGAATTATTGGAATTCATATGATCGGTTATTGCCAATTTATCACAGATGTATTCATCATGATACAGCTCGCAAAATTGCCTCATACAGATTGGTCGGCTGTTATGTGGTTTGGAGAAGATGCATTTGTAAGTGGCATTTGCATGTGTCCTTAATTCATACATATGCATGAAGTTATTAAATAAGTACTGTCTTTTTTATGTGAAATCATTATTGCAGGTGTGCATTCTTATGATATTTCGGATGTTTTCTCTAATGTAAATTTTCTCTAATTAAAAATATGTAAAAGATTTTAAACAGATTTTTTCGAATACTTTCTCCCAGGTCTCGTGTTGCTCCTACATCTAATAATTTTATGAGACAGGTAAACATTTCTCTTAGCGCAAATGCTTTGGATCGAAAAAGGACCAAAAAGGTTTTAAAAACCCTTCGCCTCGTATCACTCAAATTAGGACCGTGTCCAGTTAAACCAGAAACGGTAGGTTCATCCGTTATGATGTTAATGAATTACTATCTCTGTGTGGCGTTATGGAAGTAACCAGTAATTGGGATGAGACCTATCAACCAATTTATCAAGCAATATAAAATGCCATATCAATTTAAGTGTAGTCTCCACTATCCTATGTATCTGTAAAATAAAACAGACATTGAATTTGTAACAAGTAGCAATAAATAGTAGCAGTTTATGCCTGAATAAAGTCGCAACCTGTATATTATTGTGTACATGAGACATAATACAGATATTGAGCATTCTCCAGTTCGTACTTTTAACCCAAAGAAAGAAACTCCAACTCCAGCTCCAGCTCCCTGAATAAAAGTAAAGTTTTTGCTGCGCAGTCCTTGTATAGAAAACCACTCCTATATCCTTCTTACGAGTCGTAAGTAACGACCCTTCTGGTTCAGCGAAACTCAAACAGTGTTTCTATTTTCCTACAAACTTTCCTTAACTTTCCCCTCCTTTAACTCATCCATCCACTCCCCTTTTCCTTTCTTATCCTAATATTTCCCCACTGTGCTCTTGTACTAGACATCATATCTATGGTCACTTTCTAGATTACATAAGCAACATAATGATCAATCGCTGGAGATTGCACAACAATAATGAACATTTTCATATAAGTACATAGAACATTAATACCTCGTGTAAATGGAACAAACATATCATACTGAACATATCAGAGAATATCTCAACGAATTGGCACTATTAATTCATGTAAATAAATAATCCAGAATGTAAAACTTTGTAAATATGAGGTTCATATCCATTGGATATCGGAAAGTGAAAGCAGTTCAATGTTACGTGTCCTTACTGATTTGGCTCATTCTTGTTTCAATCGGTGTGTGAATGTGAATAACATTATCATTATGATTATTATTATGATTTTAATATTTGGAAATAATTTTATTTCATTTCATTTATTAATTTAGGCTTCTACTGGTTCCTAAACCGCAATAGTGGGGGTGGTGAACTCACAAATCCTTCTCAATCTGGATTCGGATATCAAGATGGGCAAGCATATCAAGATAGTGGAGAAAGCAGTGGTGGAGAGGTTAAGACCAGCAAAGACGTTATCAAGGATATGGATGGTGCCTTGTTCTCAATCATACCCTTTCATATGCATGAAAATGCATCAAATCATAAAGACGAAAAAAATAAAAACATATTGTTACATGGAAAAATTAAGGACAACACGGACAACGTAGTGAGATTGTGCAACCCATTACATACAATTAAAGCGAATGAAGAAAGTACGAAAACATTTTAGTGTTATGTAAATTCTTTACATATGTATCTTATTTGTGATAATTATCTCGTTTCATTTGTAGATTTCCAGGACTCAGACTATAAACTGGAAGCAGTGGTTATTCTATTCAGGCATGGTGATCGCGGTATATAATACATATATATTCTAAAATTAATTACATATTTAATTAGGTACCATTATATATATTATCATATATTATATTAGGACCCCTTACACATATTGGACATCGTAATGTGTCACATATAAACTGTGAAGCGAAAACTCGAGACTTTGAGCAACTCACAAAATTCTCTACTGACACATTGATGAAGTTACCCGGCTATTCACAGTTTATCGGACCGTTTCACTCGTTTCCTAAAGTACCATCAAGTCCTTTCTGCAGGTAACAAACGTTTAATCTTAAAAAAAATATTTGATGACAATATTTAACATTAGACATGTTTTATGTTCTGTAGTCTAGGCCAGCTAAGCCAACTTGGGTCTGCTCAGCTCTTAGCTTTGGGGAAATTAATTAGGTCAACTTACAGACCAACCCTTTTAAATGTAACGTCTTTCAACAATCATGACGTTTCCCGTTCCCTGAAAGTGGTTGCTTACTCGACACGATATCGGAGAACGTTTCAAAGTCTATTTGCTTTTTTGTACGGTTTACTGGGCCCGAGGTCCTTACTTCAAAACACAATAATTCATGAAAGCCAGAGCATAACGTTTTGCTTCAAACATTGCTCATGTAAAGCAGTGGATCGACTTAAAAAAGTTGCCAACAAGAAATTTCATCCTACACAGAATGGTAAATTTCTAAATTACACGCATGTATGAATTTTGCAACACATAATTTGATTTGCTCATTAATATATATTTCAGCTAAAGCAATCATGGCACAACTGGTCACCCGGATTAATTCGGTGCTAGGGTCCAAAAAAACGGGAAATTCCCTATTGGATTCCTTGCTGGTCTACCCTTGTATGTTCTTAAAATTTATTAAATACAAACGCGTAATTAATTAATTACTCGAACATCAAACTTATCACACATGTAGAGCAAAGTAATTATTATTAGCATGTAAAACTTGCAGATTTTGTTAAATTTTCAGGCCACAACATCGAGCTTCCATGTCACCAGAATAACCACAAGGATACCAAAGTCCAACTTTTGTTTAAGACTATCAAAAACCTTTCACTGTACAATCACTACAATCCAAACCCAACTTTCTCCCCATGTATTACGGTCAACCATCTGAAAAACTTGGTCAACTTACTCAATCAAGAAAACGAAGGATTAAAACGAATTCCAGAAAGTCGCAAATACCATTCACTAAATTCATACGGATTATTAAAGGAAATCGTTAATTTGGCTTTGAGAATGACAACCTCTTCACCATCACCATCAAACATATGGAGAAAGCATCAAACTCCGATATTTTCACCGGATTCTGCTTTCACTTCCTTCACAAACAGTCACAATGGGTTAAATCGTAACTTCTTTCAGGGTGCTAATGATGCAGGAAAACCAGGAAAAATTGTGGTGTTTTCTGGACATGATACAACTTTACAGAGTATAACTGCTGCTCTAGGTATTCTCGATGGACACCAGGACGCACACTTGCCTCCTTTCGCAAGTCGACTTATATTTGAATTTTATCGAGCAATTCATGTTGTGCCAAAATCTCCACACAAGCTTTACTTTAGGGTAATATATAATGGATTAGCCATAACCCATTTAGTCAGTTTTTGTAAAGACAGTGAAAATTATGCAACCACAAATAGTGATATCTACAAAACAGCGAAACAGAATAGATTTAAAACTACCAAGTTGAACAACAGTTCGTTCTTTTGTCCGATAGAAAATCTAGTCCGGTTCATACACGATGATTATTTTACATCTTTTAACAATGCAACTAATTTTAAAGATGCATGTAAGCGATATTTGTAGTGTTTTCAAGTAAAATAAGAAATTATATACGATAAATTCGGGAAGCAATTTCAAATATTCGGAAAGAAACATATCACCACTAATATTAATATACAGACTATTAATATACAGAGACTTCAAAACGATACATATCATAAAACAGACTTCTCTGGTGTTACAAAGTTTGGAACCCAAACAGCCAATTTCAACGAATAGTGTTTAATAATTGATACCAAATATTAGTTATAAATATTTGACTCAGATATATGCAATCAAATTCAGCACGTACACACATAGTTTTAGATAATTGAATACACTTGTAATACTCATAATTATATTTTTATTTACTCCTTGTATTGTTGCCGTTACGTGGGACTAGAATTTTTAAAATGATGCTGACACAAATAAAAATATCAACCTGATAAATACAGAATTTGGATTAGATTATTTTTGCAAACTTGCTTGAAATTCGGTCCCCCAGAGGCCTATATACCGCAATATAAACACGCGGTGTTCTGACCAAACACCGCAGCACACCGCGGTGTTTCACTCATGACACACAATCACCCATCCCCCCAACCTAACCGGCTCGCAACAGATAGAAATACCCCATGGGGTATTCCCCTTTGTTGCGAGCCAGTTAAATTAGTGGGGGTTCACATTTAATACATGAAACACGGCGATACACCATACACCGCGGTATTTGCATGACGGTATATATGTATAGGGGACACCGAGGTGTGGAACACACCTCGCGGTGCCTTTTAGTAACTCCCTTGATTCGGCCACGACCATTAAGGGAGGTGTCACCTGGAAGCGTCTCACAAAACAAATAAATACAGGATCAACCTGATAAGTGCAGAAGGTTTGCATTTTTTACTCAAGTAATCTCCAGCAATTAAAACAGTCTTGACCTGTATTTGCGTGCATAAAAGTTTATTTTCTTCACTAATACTACAAATATGGGTGTATTCCTAGAAGTTATTTAATTCATTTTGCGATCCTCATTTTCATTCATATTAATTCTAGTACACTATGGCAGTACTTCAGTTTCATAACTAAAATATATACACTATACAAATGTATGTCTATGCTATGCTAAATATATATTCTTTGCTAATTAATATCTGTAATATTATTTACGCTCCTGGCAATGCATGACTGGACTTGAACTCCATAATATTCGTTTTTCTGATCTTACACTTATAAGCACCGGTTTTTATACAGTTGTGATGGATTTTCTTGTTGCATAACGGCAATAAAGGCAAAATTACAGGGTTCAATTAATTACTGACAATTGATTATGAGCTTATTAATTTGAGTGAAACAAATTACTAACAACCCAGAATAGAATTTGATTCGTTTCTTCCAGTATTTTGAAGAGAGCAAAACATTATGCGTACTAATTTGACGAGGCTATATACTACTAAGTATATAGTATTTTTTTTTTTTTTAGTAATATCAGTTATTCAAAGGTTATGGATTAAAAATTACGTATTTTGGAATTACAATCCACCGCCCTTCGCTCCAACAATCCCTAAGACATTACGTTTGTACCAACCGTTTAAAAATTCCAATGCCAAAAAGGTTAAAACCGTGTGAGGAGCCAGTCTAGCGTAGTACGGCGTAAAACCTTTCCATAAAGCTAAGACTCCTTCGTTCTTGACGACTTTTGCAAGCACATCGACAGCTCCCTATAGTGAATAAATTGAATTAAAATAACACAAAAGCAGACTTATTAAATAAACATCAAATGGCACGGTCAAAGGGTTTCTCCCTTTAGCACAACAGTATTCTGTACTTAAATATTTCAGTATATCCTAACCTTATATTCTGGCTTTCCATCGATCATCTTCATGTTTTGAATTCTAGTTTTCGCACTGTAAATATAAACAATTACGAACAATACATCCTCTACTCTGTATCTTGTACCATACATTGTAGAAAAGTTAATTAATAATATACAATAAGGGACATACATATCAACAGGCATTGAAGCTATAGTAGTCACCAGACCCGAAATCATACTCGCACAAAAGTGCAAAAATACCCCTTCCGTGAACCACCCTGGACACAATGAACAAATTTAGCACATAATAATACAGAAACAGATGAACATACAAAAATTTTGAAATACCTGTGGCCACGAGTCCTTGTTTAGCTTGGGAATAGGATGCCAATTGAGCTGCGTTTACTACAAAAAAAGATACATGAGTTTTTACTACTTTACCACTTTTGTTGAGTAAATGATAGAGCTAATTTACCAACAGCGGCTCGCCCCATAGTTGGGATGGTTCCTATGAAATATATAAATCTTTACATTAGTTATAACAAACATTAGTTATAAGAACTTAATTTGGTCTTGTTATTAAAAAAATAGTCGATGATTTAATAATCAATGCAAATAGATTTACCTCTCCAGAGAGTTAAAACACCTTCTTCTTTGACGATTCGAGCTAGTGCATTGAAAACACTAGAGTAATTGCGGCGTTCAGCAATCGGCAATTTCCCATCAGCGGTCATGCGAATCAGTGCAACCTAAGAGTTATTTATAATAAAACCATAAGAATCAGTATGTACAAATATACATGTATACATACATATACACATATATACACAATACCTCTGTATTGTTTACGCAAAGAACAAAGTAAACTAATTTATATATTAAATGAAATCTCAAAGTTAACCGACAAATGCTAATCTGTGGTACGAGTATATCATGTACGACTTCATGAAAACCATGTCATAATGATATGAAAAGGTTTGAGATTAAAATTAATGGATGCATAGACACAGCGAGATGAAGAGTCATTATCGATTATTAACAATCGTGAATAAATGAGTAAGAACTGTTCGGAATCAATTTCATCATATATATATATCATATATACATCATCATATATACCTCAGCTGGTGTTCCAACAAATGCTCCCACGACACCTAAGAAAACAATTCAATTTACAAGACTGTCACGTATTTATAATGCAAACTGTATATTTTGAAAAGTACCTGCAGCCATTCCAAGGACTGCCTTCATAAGGAACCCTATAACAGTTTTAAGTATTTAGTATATATAATCCATCAACGTATGTATGTGGTGTAATTTACCGCTAGATTAGGGTACCACTTGTATTCAATAAATAAATTTAAAAAATAAAGTATGGATAATATAAATCCACTTACCGGGTGGTTCTCCATCCTTCCCTGAATAACGTTCGAACAACCATGTGTATATACCTATAAAATTGAATTTTAGAACCAAATTACTTTATACACTTACAACCAACCCAATCCATCAATACTAAGAAATTTATATAATATAGTTTCATACCCAACCTAGTGGTAGTATAGGACGCCTGTCGCAGCAATCCGGCAGAAAGTCCGTTGTACTGAAAAATGGCAAGTTATACTTTAGTTTACCTACAATACAAGTTGAATATTACAATAAACTAAATCAGACCATGGCCACAATTCCTTCATTCTTCAAAATTGTTCTCGCCGCATGGAAGCTGGACTTGTACTCCTTCTTTCCGGAACCGGTCCCACTCAACTGCATTCGTGTCTTGACCAAATCCAATGGCTGAACCACACAAGTCGCTGCCATTCCGGACAAACCTACGTATCAAAATTATTTATCAAAATTAACTAATCTGCTACTTATTAGTATTTAATGACATCATTATCCGCGGCATACCTCCAAAAGCGAATTTGATGGCATTAGGAATGGAAGGCGCAGGCGACTGAGACATGATAATTTATTGCAGACAGTTGAATTTGAATTGTAAGGTAAGTAAGTTTTGGGATTGCGAGTTTTATAATCAAGAGAAGGAGTTACACTAACTAAAAACAAAACTCGGACAACAGAGGATGGAGATTGTTCTGGGTCAAATTGGTTAAAACTGGAGCAAAAAGATGATGATGGAAGAAAAGAGGAAGAATACTTTGTTTCGCTAATGACTGTGTTTGTGTGCAATTAAGAAATTAGCACAGCAGATGCCATGATGATGGATGGATGAGGTGGTGGAAAAGGAAGGAAAGGAAGGAGAAAGTGAACTCAATAATGAGGCGAGGTGTTCCCGGGTGAAGTTGGACCAAAAGGAGAAAGCTTCCTCATGATTTCTTTTGGGTGGAGGAAAAGCACGTGAGTGAACGAGGAGGATGATGGTTCAAGAAATGTCCTTGAACAAGCCTGACCCGTTCCTTGTTATTTGTTTGTGAGAGTGATGTGGACACGTCCACAAATCCACACTCCAAACATGTATAATTGTGAGACCACATTAATAAATGTGATGATACAAATATGCCCATTTAGAGGGGAAAGTAGTTGTATGCTGCTTTCACTCTGATCCGATGATCACAGAATGAATAAATGTGTGCTGTGTGCAACTACACAATTTTGTTGCTCATTTGATGATGTTATTATGTGTGCAGGTGTTAGCTCATGAATCTCTTTGCGTTGATGCTCATATAAAACGGTATAAAGTTTTGTATTTTTGTATTCAAGATGTGAATCGAATGCATGCATAATCCCTTTTACAATAATAACTTTACAATTTAGCATAACAAGCATCTATCTGCCTAATAAAATCCACAGAGCTACGTGATTCTTGTTGCACGGGCTTGGCAGAAGACCGGGTCCATACGATGAGCGCATGTAAAACTCCATTTTCCAGAGCACCACCGCACCATAACTCTACAACACCAACGAGTTTCCATCCATGATTGCCATTTACTCAGTATCAGCCTCAAGTGAACATCGCTTCTGGAACTCTCCACTTTTTTTTGGTAAGTTTCATTTCACATTTATTTTACAGATATCATTTCATTACTCTTCTTAAAACTGTCACCAACAACATGTAGGTGCATGTAATATGGGTGAAAGCATGTCATTTAAGTTTAATTTTGTATTTCACAACGGGTGGGTGTTGGTGGGTGGATATATGTACTTCTTTAGAATAATATGCTGCACGAACTGATTGTGACCTTGAAAATTGTTGTTGTTATCAGCTTATGAAACTGACAGCTAGCTACCAGCAATAATATTAGTTGCTCAAATACACGAGTCCCTTGTTCACTCCTTGTTAAGCTGTTATTCAAAGAAAAAAACAATCGATAATCACTAATTGTGAGTAAATTTACTGAGTTTAATTTCATAATATGCAAGTGCCCTGGGACATTTAATGGATTTGGATTTTGAATATTAGTCAAACAAATGGTACAATACAAGAAGCTGCTTGTTTGAGCTGCAATTGCTAATGGTTTATAATGTGACCTTGCAGAGTTCGTTGAATTCATTCACCATATAATAACTATCTGCCAAAACCGAAGATAGGGCATAACAACGCCATTGTAGCATCATTGTATTCTATTGCATGGATGAAAACCGAATTCTCGTGTGGGATTTGGGTGGGACTTCGTCAATCGACCTATAAGTTATAGGCTATATTTAAGAGAACCTCTTAATAATTTAATCGAGGGTTTTAAACGGAGATGAGGGAGAATTGTAGGGAGTGGATAAAGATAAGAAAATGAACTGAAAATAGAACCACACAGACATATTAATATGTATGTACGAGTACATACACACTACACACTCACTAGCATACCTCATCGTCTCATTTTCTAAAACCGCAACACTAGGTCTTGACATTCAATTCCCCTTGTTTCTTTGTATGTGTGTGTATGCAATCTCGTACACTTTGCATACATCAGTTTAGGTTGCATAACTTAATGAATAAGGTGTGTAATAGGTAAATTATTTGAGTAATAAGAATTAAAATAACATTCACTGTTCCTAAATGGTTCCTGGTGGTGGATGTTTATATGCTAAAATTTTTAATATAACCAAATTCCAAGAACCAAACTTATAATGTAAAATGTAATTATATATGTATGACGAATATGACAATTTTAAATCTATTTAAGTATATAATTAACAAAGACGTTTCTTATTATCGTAGATCCTTCATTAAATCTCGAACGCTACTACTATAATGTCCAAAGTCGGAATTAACGGGTTCGGTCGAATTGGTCGTTTGGTTCTTCGAGCTGCTATCGCGAAGGGAGTGGAGGTAATCTAGATATACATTCAACACTTATATGTAAAATTTATAGTGTATTTACTTCTTTAATTGACTTTGTAGGTAGTCGCTGTGAATGATCCATTCATAGATTTGGAGTATATGGTGTACATGTTCCAATATGATTCTACTCACGGAAAGTACAAGGGAGAAGTTAAGCAGGAGGGTGGTCAACTTGTTGTTGATGGTTCGAACAATATTTTATTAGATGGCATGAGTATGGATGAGTGAAGTTTAAATGTTTTCCGCAGGACATAAGATCTCGGTCTTCCAAGAACGGGACCCAAAAAACATTCCATGGGGAAAGGTCGGAGCCGACGTTGTTGTTGAATCTACTGGAGTCTTCACTACCATTGAGAAAGCTGGGGTATATAATAATTCATTTATTTTGGTAAATGCTAGTTTTTAATCCAGTTTATTCTAGCTTCATTTGGAAGGCGGAGCTAAGCGAGGTTAGATATGATAGTAACAATATTAATATCAATTTAACACAATCTTATTTATCTGTTTCAAATACAGTTATCATTTCTGCTCCTAGTGCCGATGGTGAGTTAGTTAATTTTTTTAACATTGCTGTAAGATGAATTGGATTAATTATTAATTTGAATTCGGATAACTATAATTTTGCAGCACCCATGTTTGTCATGGGAGTCAATGAAGGCACTTATGACCCTTCAATGAAGGTCATCTCTAACGCATCATGCACGACCAACTGCTTGGGTAGGTTACCTTCAATTATATTTAAAAAAACCTCACGTACAGCTCCTTCAATCCGAGTTTTCTGTATATTTGTGTCTAGCTCCACTTGCCAAAGTCATCAATGACAACTTTGAAATCGTTGAAGGCCTCATGACTACTTGCCATGCTATTACTGCCACACAGAAAACTGTTGATGGACCATCCGGAAAAGTGAAACTAATAAAACAAAATGAATTTACATTAAACGCATCCACTTTGTTAACTTAATTTATCATTTGCCTAACTAGATGTGGCGAGATGGACGCGGTGCTGCCCAGAATATCATACCCGCCTCAACTGGAGCTGGTAATTGATATTTAATAGCGTATCATTAAGGAAAATTTGTGATTCATCAAAACCCCTCTGTGTTATTTTTTATAGCCAAGGCTGTTGGAAAAGTAATACCTGCGTTGAATGGAAAGTTAACCGGCATGGCTTTTCGTGTACCAGTCCCGAACGTGTCAGTTGTTGATCTGACCGTGAGGTAAGTAATGTCTTATTATGGCCACACTTTGTATTTCCTATTGGTTTTCTTTACCAATTTACTTTTATTTTTACTAGATTGGGAAAACCCACAACATATGATGAGATCAAAGCTAAGGTTAAGGCTGCAGGTGATAATTTTTGTACTTCGATTCAAACCTACAGACCTGTGCGTAATTTTAATAAATATAATTTTTCGTTACTATTTTGCAGCTGATGGCCCAATGAAGGTATACTTCAAAAATGTATTTAAATACAATTACGGATGATATAACATCTTTTTATTATATATACTTAGGGAATTCTGGGATATACCGAAGACCAAGTTGTTTCTAGCGATTTCATTGGCGACAACCGCTCTTCAATCTTTGATGCCGGTGCTGGAATTATGTTGAATGGCCAGTTTGTCAAGTTGGTCACTTGGTACGGTTTTTAATTTAAAAAAATAAATAAGTTAACAAAGTTTTGAAAATAATTGATTTCTAATCCAATATATGTTTTCAATATTAAGGTACGACAATGAGTTTGGATATTCTTGCCGTGTTGTTGACCTCATCAAGTACATCAAGACTCGAGAATAAGCTCTACATTAATTCCCAATCGTACAAGCTTAGCGAAGTATAACATTTTTGTCTGATCATGATCATAGTTATTTTTGAGCTAGTGGAATTCCAAATATAAAAATATAGATGAAACTGAATGTAGCCCAATGGAATTGATGAATGAATGAACAATAAATAATTCATAAGATTCGATTGTAAATTTAATTTTTCATGCATAACTTTATTTAGTAAAGACTAGTACTCTCTTATCCCGATCATCCCGATCCCTATTATGAAGACCAGTCTTCGCTTTCTATATAAGTTAAGGAATTAATATATTATATAGGTTAACATATATAAAACCAAATCTCGAATGTGTGTACATATATAGGACTGGACTTAACCAGATTAGTTGACGCAATAACAAAATCACATACAATGTAATATATGAGTGTCAGTTAATAACAATAGTAATACGAATAGGAGAATTGCCCCTTGTCTGTCCGGTGGTGGTTCTTCGTCGTATTGGTTTGCTCCAAAATTCGATTAGAAATCAGTATACTTTCCAATGAAGAGTTTTTCAGGTTCCATGAAATCACTGGAATTTGTTCTACTAACCCGGAGGCTTTTTACTTGTGGTAGATGTTCATGCAAAGACAGAGGGCAGGGAAGTAATTCCGACAAAATTGAATGATGAGTAATTAGCTAACAAAATTAACAAACAAATTGGATTATTGAGAAAATTTGCTGAATGATAAATACATATATGCAAAAATGAACATGAAAATGGAATTCTTACCGACGTCAGACTCCCAAATTCCTTCGTGAAACCCTGCCATCAAATAATAAAAAATGGTCATTTATCACCTCATACCATAATGTTAATCATAGACACAGCACACGCATCCACTTGTTCGTGGTACACAGATGATTTTTTAATAATTACATATTCCTTCCATGGGCCCCTAAGCTGACTAAAACTTACGTAAATTTGTCTGCATACTTTCGAAGGAAAAGCACCCAAAGCAAAAGGCTTGACCCGACAGGCCATCTCATCATCAAATCCACTCTACTAAGGATGAGAAGAAGATGCTGTTTAACATTTAAAGTGAGTTTACAAGATTCCACCAAGGCTTATGGCTTTGTGGATCCGCCCCCTCAAACATTCTTGTACTTTACGGAAAATCTCTAAACAACTTTCTGTACTATCTGTACCCCATCATTTACTAACATTTGTATATAGGAATTTTAGCAACGTTCTGATTTGCCCAAAACTTATTCGTGTTTTTGAGATCCTATTGAATCAACCATTAAAAGAATTTACAGTAAAACTATCTTTTTGCTTTTCTCATTTCCATCGTATACTTAGGTACAGTCGTGTGGGCCCATGCTATATATGAGTCGAATGTATAATTTCTCAGGGAAAGGCTTCAGTTCAATTTCTACACACATTTATAATGTCCATACTTACGAGTAAACAAATGCATTTAGATGTTACATGTATGCAATATAAAAGGTTTATTCTATTCACATCTCTGTAAAACAATTCGACGATACTTATATTTATTTGTAGTATAATGTTATCAATAAAGTTACATACACATGGCACAGACTTTAAACTTGGCAAATGGAGAATAAAACATTTAAAAATTATTTTGTAAATTACCTTGATTTTGTATCCACGACTAGATTTCAAAATTAGGAAATGGGCTATACCGCATGGCTGATATTCGGATGGTACTCTCAGTGACAAGGCGAAACATCCAGGTTTGGTGGTCGATTCACGGACAATGAAGGAACCAATTTGCTCGTTGCGTAGAATTGACAAAGCCAGTTCTCTGTAAATAGATATTCAGGTATATTAATAATATTCACATGGACAAGAACCATATTGACGCATATTGAAGAACTTCAAGTTATTACTCTATGTCAAAAGGTTGGGACCGAGGGCTCAGCTTCAGCTTAATAGATGTATCCACAGATATTAAAGAATTGAAATGTTACTTTTACTTATATACATAGATATGCATGCATACGATCAAAATACTACAGTCTCAAGTCAAATCAAACATCTGAATCGAATGAGAAGCAGGTGAAACGAGTCAGAATTTATATTCATTCTCAATAAGATGTGATTTAAGATTCGAAATGCCACTCAGTACAATGACAGACACTCAATAATCATCATTGAAATTGCATTTTAATGAAGAACATCGGTTGCATGCAAGACCCATGTGTATGTATGTATATACTATAAGCACTTGACTTCATACTTGGTTACAGACAACCCTTTTTCTTTTTTTTTTGCTTTCTTTACACTGATATTTGATTCATGTCTGGATCTGCCTTACTTCACCAACCAGAACACGAGGTCGATGTATAATTTAAGATAAGTACTTTGAAAGAATGAAATATAGTGTAACAAACAACAGAACGGTAATTTATTAGAGAGTCATCACTGAAAGTCATGGAATTCGAAGAGTTTTTTTACCTTGGAATGCTGGCTTGAAACCACAGTGCTTGCCTTAATTCGCCTTCCTTCTCTGTACAAAATTCAAATAAAAACAAACGTTAATTTTCATCTACTTTATCACTAAATGTTTTCAGGAAAACAACATTACCAAAAATCGTGATGGCTCGTTTGGAAGGTGGGTATGATTGTAACTTAAGGGACTTGAGTCGTAACGGATTCGAAGGGGTGCGTAAGTTCTCCGGTTTACTTGCCACCGAATTTTTATTGTTACAAATTTCTGCATTCTTACTTCCATTGTTTTTCAACCCTCGTTTGTGACTTGATTCGTTATTGTTGATCTCAATAAGGAGGCTCCTCTCATCAGTCGACTCTAATAGAGAAACGGAAGAGGCTCCAGAATTCGTGGAGTAAGAGGAGTTGTTGAAATCTGGTGTTAATAATGGGACATTCTCTCCAGAAGGAGACGAAAGTGCATTACTGCTGCTGTGCACCTGCATCTTCTTATTTACTACCCCTTGATTACTTGTGAAATCACTGTTGTTGCTGTCGTGCTCAAGCTTCTGGCTCATGACGGATGGCGATGAGGAATTTAAATTATGACTCAAAGACGAACTCTCACGATTCCTATCCGGACAAAGAAAAAGGTGGAATTGTGTTAAGTTTAAGGTATAGCACGAATTGTTTTCCTAAGGTATTTTCATTTCAGGCCAGGAACGACATACATACATATAGGAAATAATGTAATCTAAAAGATACTCCTTTGTTCATTGAAAAGCACGAGTTCTAAAAAAAATATCATCAAGCCTGTGCCGTGTATCTGTATATACTTACCACACAACAACGCTGCTGTTGACAGGTAAATCATTGACGGTTGGGGATGGAAACGAGCTGCCACTTATACTTGTGTTGGCACAACTAACCCCACTGTCATAAAACAGGTCTTCCAGATGAGGTCGCATGTCCAGTATTTTATTGCTTTTATTATGCATTTCATCCGTAGACTCACTTTTCACTACATTAAAGTCATGGTCGCTGATGACTTTTGTCCTGTCAATTTCAATCTCTTCACTAGAGTAAGCATGATATCTTTCAACGTTTATCTGAATTATTTTATCAGGATTGGCGACACTGCCTTGACTGTGAGACACTCTGGGATGACTTTGCTTTGTTTGCAAACCCACAATTCGAGCACTTTGAATACGAGAGTCACATTGATATCTTCCTATTTGTCCGAGTTGTTGCACCATCCTGTTTATAAGCTTCACATCACTGGTGTCACTGTCACTGTTGGCATTCCAATCTGAAGGAGACCGAAGTTTGGACATATTCACATTCACAACATCTGGGCAACTCGTAGTATGACCATTTTTACTATCTAGGTCTTGACTTTCACAACAGGGTTCTCTATTTCGACAGTCACAGTAATCACTTTTACCGACCCCTTGTTGGAAAGGAACTGCTTTCTCCATCTTCATCTGGAGTCTGGAGATATTATTTGCTAACGTTTTGCTCATCTTTTGAAGCTTATTGTTTGCAGCGGTTGCTGTCCATGTTAAAATATGTTTTGGATTTCTACCCAATTTTACTCCATTTGCTTCAATTTTCTTAAATTCTTCTTTCTGGAAACAAAAACAACAATTATGTTCAAAAGATCATATAATTTACTCAGCGGATGAAAATGAGATAACTATTTTTCTTTTGAGATGACCAACAATCATCTTAAAAGCTAATTTATCCAACAAAGATTACAGACATTGTAAGACATAGTGAAGGGGATATGTACATATAGGTATTATGAAATGAAGTTATAGCACAGGAAGAATGGTGGATGTCTACGTAACGTAGTTAGTTGGAGTGAATACATTGAATTTTCTCTCACGATAAAGAAGACTAGTCACGACGATTTCCTCAGGTGACCATTTACATCAATAAAGGCTGGGAACATTCCTCAAGCGTTCACTGTTTTACTTTTTTTTATTGCTCGAATTTAAACGACATTTGTGTAAACCAGAACTCTCATTTGCAACTTTTGATAATAATGTATTCTCCCACTCCAAAGAACTTTTTTTATTTCCTCTCCACTTGGCCTTTTACATACATTGATTTAATTACTGCTATGAAAATATGCAATACAGCCCGTTGGCGTTGTAACTTCTCCCCGAAATATAATATACAATTCTTTGTACAAGTACATAACTGCCTAAAAAACATCCTATCATTCGAAGAAGTGTCAAGTTTAAACAGTTAACAACGTACCTATATACAAATATGCAATACATCATCTCCTTAAGCATGAAAACTGTATTTGGACAATCACCAAATGTTTACCTTAGCAGCATCACACATTGTAGCTATATATTACAGATATACTATGTAGTGTTGTGGAGCACAAATAGTTTTGTTCGTAAAGTAAAATGTGGTAGCAAAGGTCAACTATGCAGAAGACTCAGTCACATATGTCATCCATGCAAACAAGAGCTTCCACAGAATTTCTGCACTTCCAAACACACCAAACACACCACCCTTAATAACAGAGCACTACTGGAATGTCGACACTTTACATCTATTATTTGTTCAATTTTATTTCCAACCGAATGCACAAACAAATCAGACCGAACTTGAGTACCACTGAAGGAAATAATAACTGTCTGCGTGAAACAAGGTGAACCAACTGTCATCAACTGAGGACAACTAACTGAGCCACCAACCAAAAATCATAACTGAGGACAAGAGAAACTAACTTGACAATGCACTTTTTCTATGTGGGCAGCAAGACAACAACAGCAGTTTTCGAATGTGAAAAGTCATTTCATCTCAATATTATTAAGATAGCCATGAACTTGAAAGTTGATATGTAAAGGCAGTCATCCCATTGCAATTAAAAGATAGACCAGAAGAACCAGTAGCAAGGGAAAATCGCTAAAGTGTAGCAACCACCAACTGTACATCAGGCAGTGCAGTGTATTAAGGATACTTGCTGCAAACGAAGTAATGCCAAACAATTTCATAACTTGGACGTTACAACAGTAATATTCCTTTTCCTTGATATGCACTGCAATAAGTGGGTTTATAAGAGGAAACAACTGTCAATCATGAAGAGAGGTACAATAAATTTGCTCTGTAGTTTATAATTTGTACAAGAGCTGTTCAATATAAATGTGTATAACAACTGGCAATACGTAATAAGAAAGAATTATTATACATTACTATACGCACAGCACACAAAACTCGGCAACAATCCGGTTGCATTTTTTATCAGCCCATTGTTTTCAGTTTTTGCTTCGCCATCACATAAGTCTTTCACTTATTAGACTCTGATCGCCAAGTTAAGCTCCGAGGACTAGTGACTATAACATGGATGCCTTAACTTTTCTGCAGTAAGTCAAATAATGCAAATTTGGTGGGTTTCAATAGTGTATTTCCCTTTCACAATGCTTGATGGTCATATTATTATTTGAAAGAAAGACAAATGGCTTAGCAAGTTCAATTCAGGATAAGTTTTGCTGGTGCATCATGTATATGCATAACGATAGTGTCAGATTGTCATTTTGATAGCGGAGCAACAGCTCTGAAGGAATCTTTTAACAAAAATCAAAGTTGACACGGGCCCATAATGTAGTTCATTCTTATCAGAAGAATATTTGTAATTGGTACTTTGCGTCTAATGTGGTCAATGTGCTTAACACAAAGTGAGAACACTGTATGACCGCTGTCGCTTTATAATTACAGATATTCCTCAAAAAATTATGTGGATGATAATTTTAAATTGTTCGAATGTGCCAAATCATGGTTCATTAGTATTGAGACGTGTAGATTTGCAGATGATCAGAATTGAAATTAGAATAGGTGCGGAAATACTTATATTAAATGTTATAGCCAGATCGAGGAGTGTCGCGGGGTCATAATTATAATAACAAAAATCAAGTTAAACCTGTTTCAGTTTAGGAATGATTTTCGCACGAGTGAACAGTGCTGCTATCATATAACGAGAATTTTAAACACTCGTATTCTTTACAAACGATACTAGTGCATACGAACCATAAGTTGAAGCTCATTGTTACAGCTTTTGGTAGTTTATATTGACTGATTGCGTGTAAATGATTGATGACTTTGCATCATATTCCGTTTGCGACAAAAGAGAGAGGGGAGTCTGCTTTATATCAAAATTGTCAACTGGGCCGTGGGAGTGGTGGGAGTCCGCTGCATGCTCATTCCACAAAGACGAAGACAATATTCTTATGATGATGATGATAATGATAATAAGATACGTCACGTAAACAACGGTAAACCAGTAATTTATGTCAGTAACAATTGTTGTAGCGTCTTTACTGGCAGGAAACAACTAAAGCAAGATGTACCTGGGAATTACATCATACAAATGTGGCAATTCCTAATGAGACAACAACTTATTATTCTGTCTTACTAAATTTTATGATAAATAGTTAAATTGTGAAGATTGATAGTATGCATATGCCATTTTAAAATGAAGTTTATCCAATACGTCTAAATCGTAAGCTCTGAATACATGAATGATACCACCAATCTATTTTCTAGTTGTGACACCGCCATTTCTAATCTCGTTATGGTTCCAACAAATTCATACCAGGATTACAATAGACCTTTCATTGCTTAAAACTTGAAAAGTGAAGTCAATGGATAACTTTCCAAGTAAGACTTTGCTACAATGATTGTAGTACAATCACTATGACCCAGCCTTATTTATTCTATACCCGTGTCAAATTCGAAGTGACCATCCACAGCAATGATGGGACTATGTATTCGAATATTGTGTAAAGCATGAATCGTCATTCCAAAGTAAAAGTTTCCTACGCTTGAAACCATTCAGCCTTGTATTATAATGTGACACCAAAATTTCTACGAAGCAATGCTTTTTATTTAACGTATTATAATTTACCTTTACAATAGTTGGTACATTTCATTTACTTCCAAAATGTAACATATTTTCAACCTAGCACAACAGAACTACCTTTGAAAACATTTTTTTAAAGAAAATATCAACTGGAGAAAATCATTGTGAGTTCATGGATCTATTGTTACCCAAGAATTCATTGTCATCTATCCTATTGAAGGGGGAACAACTACTCCGAGTACCCCACTCAAATATTTTATCCTTCTTATTTTGAATTCGAAGTGCGTGTGGGTAGGTGAAAATGTCTTTTATGTTGGATGTGCGCTTCGAATGTGAGCATTATTGTTATGTAGCCTTGTTTGTATCTTTGACTGAGGAAAAGACTTCTGCAATCTCCACAGTGCAACGATAACACAAAAAGGGTTGGAGCGTGCGGTTCAAGTTACTGTCTGACTTGGGAAGACCTTAAGTGAAGTCACTTATGTACTTTCGGTTATCGCATTCAACTTTAATGCATCTTACCATTTGAGTGAGAGTGTGAGTGAGGGAACCTAACCAATGCACGCTCTTTCTTCAAGATTAACCTAAATAGAATCTCTTTGACACGAAAGGTTGGTGGTGTTATAACTGAAGTGAAGTGATCAGGGAACTATTGACATTCCAGAGTGTTTTTTACTACCGCCCCTCGCTGCTTCATAATCGGTTAGGCACATTTCAGCAGATAAATCTACTAAGGTCTCGCACAATTAGTGAGTTAACCAGGAGTTGAACTTTAAAAAAACGTCTACGAGCTTACTGGATAAGAGGGTGAACTTGAAATATGGCTGAGTTGATAGAGATTGCATCATACCTGTACAGTATAGGTACAACTCAGGACGAGTATAGAGATGATAAGTAATATAAACCAATTCTGTTTCGTGGCAGTTAGTGAGTCCATAAATTAAGCCAGGTATGAAATCAGTCGACTTTAATGAGCGAGGTGGTTGCCCACAAACATCTCTTGGGGTTTCCAGGAAAAATAAAAAAGAGAGAAATACCTCTACTAGATATGCACTACGTACGTACAGTTGAAGAAAATGCGGAGTTTCATTACATAACATTGCTCCAAAGAAACAGTATTGACTTCAACAGCCAAAACCTGCTTATTAGAGAGAATATTGTATGTTCCATGTAATTCTCAAAGGACACAGATTCTATCTTAAAATCCTTAGATTTCTTTATAATTACATATATTCCAAACCAGAAGGCACGTTTCAAATTTGTACCGGATATGAATGCTGTGAAATTGAATTCATTATTTTACTCGGAACCTAATAAATTTCAACACTTCTCCAATCTATTCATATATTACAAATTACACCATAAACTGCTATATTTGTATGTTGGTAAGTAGTTCGTGTTCCAAGTCTGAAATCGCATCGAGCAGAATAGCAAACAAATTTGATCGGCACAGCGCTTGTTGGAATAAAATAATTGCTTATGAATATTATTATCTATAATTTATAAATAAGGTGGATATTGCTAGAGGATGATGATTAGAGAGATGTGTCAGTATTAACAACCTTTATTTAGCCCATGGTCACATTTCCCAGAAAGAATGCGGATGGACCAGCCAACCAGTGATGAGAAACCACTCGTCTCGTGTATCACCGATCCCAAAAAGAGTTAAAAGTCAGCTCAGCTTATGTTTCATATACGCAACAATCGTCTTGAGAATTTTAACAGACAGCGGACAGCCACTAAATGAAAAGCTTGGAGCAATACCACTCTCTGAATCACCATTGAATCATACAAGGAATTTCATTTGCCTCAGATTCGACTCTGTAGGTGCGGGGTCTGAAGGAGTTATTGGTAATTTGTGTTGTATGAATATAAGGTGAGGAATTGTGAAATGTATGTATGAAGTTCGAGTCAAGGCAAGAACACACAGGTGGATTTCACAAAAAGAAAGAGAGACAAGTCTGCGGGATGGAAACATGAGCATCCCGACTAGGATTACATACATTTTTACAATTTATGAACTCAACCATAACCAGGCATGGCATACCCAAAAACCATAAACCAAACTGGGAAAGGGGTTGTTGTGGTGGGATGTCTTCGACTCGACAGAAATATGTTGATCTCTGGTATCTCCCACAAAAAACGGATGAAACGGAAATTATGGGTGCCACTCACAATAAGAGAGCTAGTCAGATTTTACTCGAGACGCTTCTCATCGTCCCAGTGACTTGAGATTTGGTATGAGAAAACTCAAGATCTTGAACAAGATTATTCAGCCGTCTTCCGCATTATCTAGGTTTTATCGCTCTATTCAGGAATTTCAACTCTTTTTATCTCTTAATCCTTAATACCTTCGAATTTATTTCAGCTATATATAATTCGCTGTTTTCATCTTTAAATCAAACCGACATTTGTTCACAAAATGAACCTTTTTAACTGACATAGTAAATATAGTTTAAATTCTTTAAATGTATAAGGTTGTCTTGTCTCAAAATAAATGTCAACTTCCACGAAATATTGGATTTGTTAAAGTATGGTGTTCCTTCATGCTAGAATTGTGACTGCTGAACCCTTATTTTTACAACCTGCTCATATTTATTTCTATGTTCCTTCATGAACAGGACTTTGTCATTATAGTATCTGTCTGTACTTTCATTTCTTCTACATACCCGTCCCGAATGCTCTCTGTATGCTGTATGCAAGCAAGTTAAATTCAAAATAGGCAATTTAGGCAGTGAATCAAATTAATGTTTCTCCAATTAAGGTAAATGCATGCATGGAACTGGTAAAGCAATAAAGAATAGAGAAAATATCACACAATTTATTGAAAAGACGAAATACTCCAAAATATTCATCTGCCTGAGAAAACCCTACTAAATAGATAAATGCAGTCTTAAAAGTTTACTCCTTTCATATGCTCTCTTCTCTCTAACATCAGTTGAAATGAATGGATGATCTGTATCGAGAATTGTGAAAAATTCTGAATTGCATATTGCATCTGCGTGCCGGATAGGATTCAAGTATAAATCTATAGATGACTAAATATGGAAGACAATAAGTATCCTAAAGAATTCTCTCTTATGAGCCATTTCAATCTTATAGATAGATAAACACAGTTATCATCCCCGGTACCTTCAACTTTAGGAGTTTTTATAGTCGCATAAATTAATGTCCACCCTCCTTCCCGTTTATATCAGTACTTCCACCCACTCAAGAGTGGCTGCAAGATAAGGAGTAAGTGGCAATCAATTCGGTAGCAAACAGTTTTACTACCAATTTCCCCATCAACAAATGAAAATTAGGATACGATATTCCATAATTAAACCACTTTACATTCTATTTATTCACTATTAATAGAATATAGAAACTCTTAAGCATAGGTATCATGTGTACTTGTGGTCTCTTACCTTGCTGGGGTGCCCACAGTTCCGACAAAGGACGAAGATCGAGTCATCCAATTTGGTATATCTTGTGGTCACATTTACACCAGACTTTCCACTTCCACCACCATGCTCGAAATGAAAATCAATCAAATCACTTAATCCACTCCACCGCCCCATGATTGTAAAGGATGATATGTTATACTGTTTAAAGCTTTTCTTTAATTCCTTGACGTGTGCTACAATTAGCTCTCACCAATTATATTCAGGCAATAATAAGTCCTTTAGATATGTCTGTACGCAGGGAAGGAATAATGATGGAGAATGAGAGGGATTTTCTGTTTCTGTGTGCCGATATAGATATTCCTTTGATTTCGTAATTCTTATTTAACATCAAACATTACTTTTAAAAATTTTACTGAGGTATGCATGCCATGTTTGCCTATACCTTATTTTTTATATTTACTATGTAGTAATGTTATCTTGATACTTTACTAGTATTTCATTTGCACAAGTTCACTTCACACGACAATTCACACATCGCTTGCAATGGCAAACCCACAAAACAAAGACGCATTTAAGCCAGAGCTATATGGTCACAACTTTCTTGACACCTTGTCACAATTTTGCACCTCTTCACATTCCGTCTACATGCAAGTAAGAATGTAAAATCTATACAGGTAGCAGGAGCACATTAATACTTTCACCGATAACAAATACGGCATGCATTGTAAGTATATACTTAGCTATTTCCAATCAAGGTGTAATTTAAGCGGCGTCCATTTCTCACTGCCGCTCATTTTATTAATTTTTTTTTTTAAATGCTGTAACTTCTTCAACGCAGAATGAATTACTACTTTAAACTCGGAGTCGTTATAATAATAATATGAGCGTATTTACTTTGAGTGGATGGGTACGTGTAGTATGTACGAGTACCACAAATGAGGATAAGTGAAATGAGGGATAATAATGGCAACAGGTTGAATTCTTCTTCTTTATAACCGTCCAGTCTGCCTGACTTTCAAACTTTGACTGGAAGGAAGCATTTTCAACCAGAGAGAGTGAGTCTCTAACAAAATACCTGAGTTCCAAAGAAGAATATACAGAAAAGGTGCGAGGTAAAATCACGGGCAGGTAGTGGAAGGAATGGTAAAAACATGGTGCAGTGTGCAGTATAATAAGTTGGACAAAAACTAAGTTACGTCGAATACTTGCTGGTATGTCTCTCAAATAAATGAAAGGATTGAGCTAAGGAATGGAGCAAGTCGTGACGAACACACTGCCAGAATATATACCTCGTCTATGAAGAAAGGAATTCTTTAAGTTGTTTATTGAATAGCTTTGGCCACTCCATCCATCCCACTCCACGACCGACGCACGGGAAACAAACTACGCTGTGGTTCAGTTAAGAAGAATTACAAGTACCTGTGTAAATGTGGTGTGATGTTCTTATATATTTAATACGGAAAGATTTTAGATGAGAATGCCAACGCTGCTGCTATCTCCTTTCTTGCACAAGTTGCTGTAATCCTCCTTACAATCTTATTTAGCAGAGGAAAGAAGTCATTTTTATAGTAGCTTTGCCATCTACATTTTAAATCACAGAAGAATAGTCCTTATTCATTCATTTCCAAAGGTGGACGGACGCAATTATTAATGTCGCCGATCTGTTTGGGATTAAAAGAGCTTACATTATCGAAAGAATTTTACTTGAATTTTGATCTGACCTCTAACACAGAATATGGGATTGTATACATAGGATTATATAAATTCTAATGATGCAAACCTAGAAAATGATGAAATTACACATAAGCAAATGTCTGTATCTGTAATAGTTCTAGATAAACTGCTTGATGAGCAGATAAAATACCTGTAAAATCCGTATCAAAAGAGGCAATTGGACATCTGTCATGATCCGAATCCTGAAGATTTGCTTGGTTTGTACTTTGTTACCAGATTGCGAAGTCCAAGGTTTAATCATATGACACTTACTGGAGAAACGTCTTAAGGCACTACTCGTATCATAGTTATAATCTCTATTATTTGAGCGTTGACTAATTTATAGGAGATTGCTACCAGTAGTTATTAGAGTCATCAACATTACTGGACAAGCAACTTCCAGTTACTAAGCCGAACATTGCCCTGTTTTGAATTTTAAGTGTTCTCTCTATCTCTTAATTGAGTCACAGGCAACAGAGAAAGAAAGAGCGGTTACACATTGTGAAACCAGTAGTCAATAATTTAGAAGAGACGTGTAGCCAGCAATACATTGAGATAACAGAGTCAACGGGTGAATTCCAGGGCAGATGCGAAACGTAGTATAACAAACGACAGGTAATTATTATTCACATTCTCGTAGGACGATAACTACTACTTATTAAAGAAAGTTTGAAATCGAGTCATACAAGTAGTAATAGCAATTTGGTATGTATTGATACTAAATACGTGAAATGCATCTTATTAATATAAATCTCTTCTGATAACATTTGTTGTCTACTTAATAAAAATGGGGATATACTTATGTTATGATTTGGTATGTTCAAATCATCAAGTTTTCTTCAGTCGTTTACTTTTCTGATACTCGCCCTCTTGATTGGCTAATGATCCCATGATTTCTTTCACTTTCCTCTTTCTGTCAGCATCCCTATTTGGATAATTATGTATAAACATTAAAATTTGTACATTCATGCAAAACTATAAAATGATGGTAATTCAAATTTACTTTTCTAATTGTTCTCGCAATTGTTGCTTCGCCAAAAATGCAGTATCCTTTCGTATCTCTCGAACAGCATTCTTCATTTCCTGTTTCACTTTATGAGAGAGTCGCGCCGTTTCTTGTTTTCCTTTAGGAGCTTTTTTCTTTCGAATGCCATCGAAACTGAAATTATCATTAATAGTGTAATAAGTAATAAATTTGTCAGTGGATCAGTACAGTACTTACTCTTCTTCGATAAGTGGCTCGTAAAGTTTTAACGGTTTGGGTCTGTCTGATACTTGCATAGTCAATACTTCTTTCTTGTGTTTCATGCATGAAATTGCATCAATAGTTTCAAGCAATTTATTTGCAATGAGTGGTGGCCAATTTAAATTCTGTTTCAAGTCCATAAGGGTCTTTTTAATGTGGCAAAATATCTCAATGGCTGACGGAAGACGTTCGTATATAGGAACAAATTTCCTTGTGTAGAATAAAGTGGTGTAAAGTATTCCAAGTTTATCTGGTGTGCTTGGAGTTCCGAGATTATTATCATCAGAAACGAAATTCCAAACTTCGTCATTAATATGAGATGTTGAACTGAAAAGATTTTAAATGTAAACGAAGGTGAAAAATTGAGTAACAATTTTGTAATCAAAATAACCTACCTGCATTGATCCCAAGGAATGTACAAGAATGGCTTAGCATGTCGAATGGTGGGAATGGCAAATCCAGTCCACCTTTTTTCATTTCCAGCAAAACATTGAAGAATAGAGTTTAGTACAATTATCACTTCAGGAGTATATCGTTTCGCTTCTTCACTGAGCTATAACAATTTACAATAAAACTTTCGTGTATTTATTTTACGTACTTCTAAAATGTAGGCAATTACATACTAATACTTACTTTGAACAAAATACTTATGACGTATAATAACTTTGCCAATGTATTAAGATCAGTTGCTTTGGTTTGACCTAAAACTTCAATAAGTCGAACTTTCATTGGCGAAAGTACTTTATGATGAAAGTCCGTCACACAGAACAGTTGTGAACAAATGTTGAAATATAATATCTACAAAAAGATCAAAATAATGCATCAGGATCCACAGACAAAAAATTATGCTTCTCACTAACTTTATGTACTGGCAGTCCTATTATTGGATAAAAGTCATCGAAAATTTCTCCATCTTCAACTGCATTGGTACATTCATTTGGACTTAGAACAACAAGTGTGTGCAAATGTGGTAAAGTTATATGAAAAACTTTTAGTAGTGGTTCAGCTAGCCTTTTGGTTTTCTCTGCCATGTCCAGGATGTATCGTATAATAAAATTAAATAATTTTGGCAGTCTAGATTTGTCGCTAGCTTTGTTATACTTAACCATCCGCGTTAATATTAAATTCAGCGCTTCGGACGAAGAAGACAATTTAGACTTGTAGTGGGCCTTATGCTTTTTCAGAATTGTTTCGAATTCTTTATATTTCACGGGAATGCCGATCACGAATGGAATATCTGAATATTTTTCTTGTGTCGCGACATCATTGTCGTATGTTGTTAATTCTCTGCTTATTTTTTCGCTAGAATTTATTTTATTTGCACCACTAGCTTCATGAATTTCTTCAGAATCTGAACCCATGTCACTATAACTGTCACTTGCTTCACCGTCTTTATCTTCATCGTCTTCAGTTTCGACATTTTCGTCAGAGTCAAGGTTGTCATTTCCTTCCAAGTGATCATCACTATTAGGATTGATTTCGATGAGGTATCTGTAAATATTGAATAGTATTATTAATGAATAAATATAGTACAGTACCCATCAGAATAATAGACAAAAGTTAAGTAATAATAAACTTACCCATCATCGAGGTCATCTGCACTTCTATGTGGACGAGTTCCATCCGTGTCGCTCATTTGCATTCGTTTCAGCCTTTCTCTTTCCAAGTGTTCCAACTTTTCCTTTTCTTCCTGCTCCAATTCGTTCTCAGTTTTCAATCTGTCGGTCGCTTTTCCAGTTTTCGTTTCGAATTGAAGTTCCTTCACAAGTTTATCATATTCTTCTTTTTCTGTTACTTGTTCATTTACGTTATCTGCTGCTCGCTTGTCGGTTTTGCCTCCTCCCATTAAAAGAAGATTTCTAATGTCAGGATTTTTAAATTCATCGTCGAGTTTGCACACTAGTTCATAATTCTCATCGGCTTCTTTTGCCTTTTCAAATCTTTTCTTTTTGGATTCCATAATAAGTTCTTGAATTATTTGTTTATGAGATTTCGGTTTCCCGTCATCGTCTAATTCGTGGGTTTCAAAGTCTTCGCCGTTCTTCTTCTTTACTTTCATGAAACCACCAAAATTTGCATCGCTGACAAAATCCGCTGCAATATAGATATTATAATTTTGCAATCCAAATTGTTATAATTATGATAATTAAAAAATCACTGCACCATCAAGCCTTTCTTCCTCGGAGTCAGAAGCATCTCGTGGATCTTCATAGCGATCAATTTCTGTGAGAGGCTGTCCCCTATGAGTGAAAAAGTCTTCCGTTTCTTGTAGATTAAATATTGATTTCTAAAATATAAATTGCAATATTATTGTCATTGTCAATGCCACACATTCGATATACATGGATATGTAACAGATAGATAAGGATTACAAACCTGCTTGAACTGTCTAGCTTTTTCGGCAGCACTGCGACGGTTGATTTTTTCCTCCTCTGGCATCCCTTTCCTTCTTTCTCCAATTCGGTTATCTAGGAGCACATTTGACTTATTTCGCACCTTGTATTCTTGGAGAAGTGTAGCTTTCCTCTGTGCTTACAAATGGTTACAATTAAAAATTACGGTTTCTACAAGAATATGATCAATTTATGAATCAGTTTCATACCTTTTCCACTGCTCTACCCCTGGACACGCCTGGAACACCTTGTTCATTCCTTCCTCTGCGTCCCAAATTGTCATGCTTTCTTTTGTTCACCCTCAACTCAAAGGGGTTATTTAAGGGTGCAGGTGTGGTGGTTGTCGACAAACTTCGCGATTTCACGGATGCTTTGGACTTCACTTTGCCCTTTTGTTTTTTCTTCAAATTGCCTCGCTTGGAATTTTTGTTCTTAGCCATTGCGGTGTCAGACTGGATGTTATTTTAAATTTAAATAAGTTGGTTAAGCAAATTCACAATTACACCGTTTTTTGATAAAAAGCTATGTTTTTGAAGCACATCATAACAAGCACGTGTGTGTACATACAATGCGAGTGGTTCGGGTTTCCCTGCATGCGACGGGCCAAATGAGACTGTGTAGCGTGATCGTGTAGTAAAACTTGCAGTATGAAAAACAAAATAAAACATGTACCAATGAAATTCAATCTTAAATTCATTGATAAGAAGATGATCCATGCGTTTTTTGTACTTATATGGATTCTCATATTTATTTGCAATTCCTGTTGTAAGTCAAGAAATCGCAAACTGGCCACATGCAACATCCTTCTGGGACAATTGTGCATTAAAAATCCCTTGACATTATTACATCACAGGAAACAGGAAATTTAAAAATGCTCGGTGTTCAGGATTTATGAGTAAACAATATGAAGCGTTAGGATAACACACAACGCGAATCAACGACAATGCTGTAATTGACAAATTAACTAACAAGTACAGAATATAATGAGCATATTTTATTATATATTGAATTTTATGATACAACGTCATTCATAGAGTGGTCAACGTTTTACGTCCCTACAATTTGAGTGCAATGTTAGGATGATGATGTTGATGATGACGATGATGATGAAGGAAAAACATTATTATAATATGCATTCTAATAACAGCGAATAATAATATCATGTATGGTGAGGTGGTGATGCTTTGCAAAAATATCAGTGTATGTAAAACTCAAAACGTTTATTTGCAAACTTGCCCTACACTAATGATTGAGCTGGTTGAGGCTTATGACTTCTTTATCAACAAAAGAACGTAACAACTCACAACGTTGGATATGTTTTGATTG
>JAQFZJ010000401.1:0-29394 GCA_034695645.1 Folsomia fimetaria
AGAGAATTCCCTGTAATAAAAGGGGTCCATCCAAAAATGAGATAGATTGGAAGTATAATGAAAAGTAACAGTAATGCGAGTGTACAATGTTTATCAATAATATTCCGTGTACAGGGGATGGAATGTACTCTAAAGATGTTGGCTGAGGCTGAACACTTGGGTTAAAAGTTGGATTCTAAAGGTAAATGAAAATGAACCACTATAGCTAGAGTGCTTTCCCATTACTGTTTTCAAGAGAATGTGGTATAAGTAAGCCCCTTTTTAAAAAATTGCGTACAACTTTTCACCCATTTTTCCAGTCACAAACATAGCTGATAGCTTTGTTTAAATATTTGTTGCCACAAAATAACACGAGTTACCCTGTATTTACCATTACCTAACATGTGCATTTGCAATAATAATGGAATTCTAATATAGCCCATAAATTTGTCGTTTGGGTTGAAATGACATTGATTGGTTGTCAGTGTCAGTCGTTAATCATATTGACTATCCTGTGATGAGCCTGTTCATACCAGTATCCATTTATTCTTCATATATAACACAGACACAAATTCAGCAGATTCCAAAATTACTGGAACGAACTATATGTAACGTAACGCACAGTGTAGCACATTGTGCTCATAAGATATTCCATTTGATATTCCATTTGATACGGCAAGTGTCTATTCCAATGAAATAAGTAGTGAGTGTGGGTTGATGAATGCAAATTACAATTACGCAACTATCGAATGTACAACTAGCACATACAACTTTTTTCTAACATTTTCTGTTCTCCCAGTAACTAGCTCTAAATTATTGACTTGCTCCAATTTTCTTCAGTGTCGGAGTATTTGGGTCATTAAAATCCGCTAAAAACTCGAAAAAATTTAAGACGGAGCAAAATCAATAAGTAATTATACACTTTGCTATGTTATAGCAAACATGAAATAAAAAATTGCATTTCAAATCATTTCACAATTTCTGTCAAAACCCGCGCGACAACGTCAACTACTTAATTAAAGGTTTTCACAAAGGCGCGATACAATGGAGTGAAAACAATGCAAAGTTTATAAAACCAATCGTGAATTCGACAAGTCGACCAATTTGACATTACGTCATTCAATTCATGGATTCCTTCACGGCACACACATTTGCACAATGGGATGGATGGATGGAAAATTGGTTTTGAAAAAGGATGACACCATCACAAAAGAGAGCATCAGACAAAGGGCTTGCTTGCCTCCTTCACCACCAAAACAGAATGGATGAGTCGAGTGGGAGAGAAAGTGGCTCATGTCGTGCTTATGTTGTGCTATCTCTTTCAATACATTTGGTACTTCAACCATCCATATCGATATGAATATTGAATTGAGGAAGAACAATGACGTTATTCAAGCATCCCTTATCCTCTGTACTTATGTTCCACTGAACTGAAAGTCAGAAAATTGCAAAACAAAGCTTCCATAAAAGCCCAGCACAGCCGTATCTACCCACCTACCATCATTATTATTAACTGGAATTGAATTGGATTTGTGTCTGGGAATCCTTTACCTTTTGTCCACGCTACCCTTTCCTATGCTCCAGGATTTTCCTAATTCCAGTGCACACATTTGTTATTTGCCCTTATTTCTCCAGTATTATTTTATGCTGAATTTGCAGATTGTGTATTGGAAAGCGCATTTGCCAGAATGAAACTATTACACGCATAAATTACTTCTTGATCAGGATAAAGTGTAGAAAATATATATTCGCGACTCTGCAGAGCTTAACTTTGTAAACTCTAAAGCTATTTGTTGTCTCGTAACATGATCAGAGAGCGAAGCAGAGAGGAAAGTTGGAGTCATAGGTTTGATTTTAGAAAATCAATTTTGGCAATCTATCAAATGTTCTCAACCACAACAATAGAAACAGATTTTAGATTTGTTAGTTACAGAAATTGGCAACTTTGCATGTACACAAAATTGTTTATAACATTCTGATAAAGCCAACACATGCACTTAAGGTTGGAAACATGAGGTGAAACTTTGACCAATCTCTGCCTGAATTAGGTATTCCTTGAGTAGAATTAAATCAAATGAAATAGCTTGGAACAATTTTAGAAGATTGCAATTCAATTTTAGTCACGATAAAATATGACGCAATACAAAACTTGGTAATAACGAAGGAAAATACAGAAAATATATATGCAGTGAGATTTAACTTTTTTGCTCGCATATTTGAATACACACAAATATAATATACTTTGATATATGTATAAATCGCAAATAACCTACTGAATAATCTGCTAGTGAATCAAATTCATTTATTGCATAGACTTAGCTTTTCTGCCACATCTAAAGCTGGGAAGAAAGCTCAAGTGATACGAAAGACTATTAAATCAGAAAAAGTCGGTCCGTCTGAATGTGTTATCCCAAGAGACAATACTACGAGAAGCTCACATTGATCATTTATTTTACGCCCCACGTAACATTTGATTCTGCATATCTACCCCATAAAGAGAAAGTAGATCACACAGCAGAATGCGAGAGTAAGATAGAGTTTCGTTCGTAGGGCTGCATACAGTGCCCAGTGAGGCGCTTTTATTCCAAATCCAGTCCAGCTTCATTTTTCACATCAATTTGCATGCGAACCATGCTGCTTCATTCGTGAATATAAATATGAGCTACTTTGAGCGATACACATACAACATGCATAATTGACTTCACGATCACTCGACCAGTGCGGCTATAGTACATATTCTCTGGCTGGTGGGTGTGTGGATGGAATGGAAGCACATTTCTTGGGATTGGAAACTGATATGCGTTGCAGTTCACAATCTACAGAAGGGGTTTTCATTTTCAAGATTAGCGTAAAAATCGACATTCACGAAAATGGCAAATGATAAGTCGCCCCAATTCAGCTCAGTCATGAACATTCTACAATTCCCCTGCCATTACCTTTCCACAGCAGTTCAAACCAACCACTTTTGGTGGAGTGTCCAGAAAATTTTATATAAATCAAATCCCAGCCGGGATAAAACTTACATAAAACTTGAATAAGAGTCCTCATTTTTCTTGAGAGCCATTAATCTTGCTACAGTTTCTTGGACATAAATATCTATCCATCCGCCAACAATACCAAAAGTTACCTAGTTATGAAATCAAATCAAAAGCATCTCAGGTTCTTGAATTAACAAATATTATGCGTATAATTGTATGGACAAGGGATGCATTTAATTTGCCATGATTATTATAACTTTCCCCATAATCCAGTTGCAGTGGGTATTAGGATGAGGAAGGGCAATAAAAACCCAGCACGCACACAATAAATGTATTTACTTTTATGGACAAGTGGCTTATTTCCTTCTTTTCTTCTCATCACAGTGTTGAGGACCTGTTAGTTTATAAACACATGCTTTCTCTCACTTTTCTCTCCCTCACTCAATTCCCCTATCTATGAGTCTGACCTATATATAAATTCAGAAAGCGACGTACTTGGCACGCAGTGAAAAAACTGTTTTCACCTTAACCCACTGCCAAACAACTGCACTTTGTGATTTCCCTATGCATCATTTGTATTCCGTCTGCATTGTTGTGTGCTCTATAACATAATATTATGCAATACATTTAATAATATCCGTGTGGGGCCGAGATTTGGCATTGCATTTTTATCGTCTGCTTTCCTACTTGACAGCATTCTAGAGTGATATGAATGACGTCTAACAAATGGATAATATTAATAACATCCCCAATCTCACTTATGTACAAAATCTAATTTCACGGCCCTTGCCTACTACTGCTTATTGCCATAATATTTCAGAAAAGGTCCTTTATTTGTGTATTCAAGCTCAGGTGGGTCAGTATACCTATGTATCTTTTAACATGCTTGTGAGTTCCATCAACCCCACCCAATCCATACACAGATTTGTCCTTAACCCACTTAACAGACAACAACGGGAATAATAATAAGTATGATACACATAAATGCCACCGTAAATCAGGATTGTCCTGTATTACTCTATATATTTAAAAATCAGTATTTTATTTTGGTTTTCAGTTGAAAATTAAAGATGCGAATATGTAGGTTGAATTAGTCCCCCGACTAATTACCTGCATCAGTATCTGCATCAGTCAGAATACACCAACCAACCATCATGCCATGCAGAGCATTACACGATGATGAGCGTACGATAAAAGTGGTGAGAACGCGCAAAGTGACACTGAAAAAACTAAACAAAACCTAGAAGAATAAAAAGAAGGGACTGGACTAGAATTGAGCTATTTTTAGACCCATTTAGTTCATGCTTTTATTTAGCAGTGTTACTCTGATCTGAATGAAGGACACTGTCCCGATTTCGCATTCGGAATTCCGGTCAGTATCCATTAACTTTCTTCTCAGCTATGCCATGCCATTGGGAAGGGCTATAATTTCTTATCCATCCAGCCTCCCACTTTTTTTTTTACTTCGGCAGCAAAACTCTTTACCCACCGCATCATCACCACCATCGCCACTCGAATCCAGCAACATAAGAAAGACAAGACAGAGAGTAGTCAATGTGATTCCGCCCTGATATATACGGTATGGAAGGGAAGGGCATGTGTGTGTGGATGTGTGGATTGCATTTGGAGGGACTACTACTGTACTTCGCTCTAGAAGGATTATGTGCATTGCGGAGGCTGAAGGAGAAAGTTGGGTGAAAGTGAGTGAGTTATTCCGGTTGAATTTGGGCTTCTCTCTCCGGTGCAAGACTACTCTTTCTCTCTTTCCCTCTCAACTTCTATCTCTATGTCTTTCGCTTTGGAATTGTATATGCACGATACTAAAAGATATGAGACTGACTGAGCTCAATATTCGAATGTGAAATCTCTTGCTCCAAAGGAATTTAAACTTCTTTGCTATCTTATTACTTAGTTTGATCCTCTGCCGGTATTGGATTTTTTATATCCATCCTCCTACCTCAGATTTCAAATGAGGTTTCCCCTTGTTTGTTATTCATTCATGCAAAATCGAAAAAGCAGTGGAAATTTAACAGTCATGAAATGCGAACATAATATTGGCCGTCACATGTGGCGTGTTAAATCCAACTCAATTTTTATCACTTTCCCGATGATGTTGATTCCCAAGTGTTATTCTTATAGTCAAGTCAACCATAAGTATAATCAAGCTGCATATACTGTTTGGTTAAAATGAAAGGATAAACTCAATCTTGGTTAAATTCTGTACACCACAACAACCTTGAGGGGATGCACAATTTGTAAATATTAAAACAATCGATTTTATACTACTTTGTAAATGGAGTGGCGGCTATGAAATGAACTCTACCAAAATTTAGGTACATATCTCTTAAACTCATTCACCGCACCTCGCTTACAGATTCGTACCTTATCAGCATTCGCTTGATAGATTCACACTTTGGTATATCTTGTGTCACTGCGAATTGGGTGTTGACAATATTCATTCATTTTGAACAATGCACCTTCAGAACATAATTATGCGTAGTGCTTAGATTTACTTAACGATCGCTGTTTTGTCTCTTATACTGAATGTAGACTTCAAGTTCTGGACTTTGCAAGAGAGGGAAACAATCTATTCGTTGTTTGTTTGAATAACTTTTGTAAAGTTTCAGTTCTATAAAGTATTTAACATGCAATTAAAAGGCGTCCAAATGACAAACTTATATATATATCTATATATATAGTGTGCAAATATACAGAGTAAAAGAAAGGAAGAATTCTCTGTCCATATATAAGACCGCACTAAAACTAGAACATACATAATTTGCTATTTGTATTCTAGCATTAAATGGATGGATCAGATTTCCAGAATTTTTTTAGCCAACATTATTTATAACTGCAGTAATCCTGTACATACATAGTCTCGTGGCCTACTGAATTATGCAGAAATCTTTCTGCTGAATAAGAACATTTTCATTTTAAATTCAAACTGTCATAAAACACAATGTGACACATGCTCAAGACATCACAAATATCCCTGCATATTGCTCCTTGTTTTGATCCACGTTCCATCCACGTGCACAGATGATAGATTCAATCCTCGTCATAGAAAGAAAGAATGCAAAGGGCGCATAGAATCCGGAACTTGGATCAAAGGAGCACTTCCATGGACGTTAGCACCAAGTGAAAGCACGTCCTTTCCACCGTGATGAATTCATTTCAACGACAGAAAGAATTTGTGGTATTGTATGAATTTTTCACAGTTGAGCATGAAACTTGAAAATTTATTCAGTGAATTGAATTTGATTTTACGCATTCCAGTAAAGTTTCTCGCCTTTCATTGTTTCATATACCCAATTTTACAGATAATATGACTCACAGGGTGAAAATACTTATATAGAGAATGACTGTATGTACATATAGCAATGCAAAATAAACTCACGCCGAGAGAGTTTATAATCTAGTTAGTGTCGTTAAAGCGCAAGTTTGATCTGGTTACACATTATTACATGGAACCAATACCTTCCCGTGTTATCTAATGCTACTCCCACTAATAACTATAAAGCTCGCCTATTTTTGTCATTTTTAGTCGATTGGGTGAAATGACGGAACAAAGTTTGCTTGTTTTTACGGAATTACTACGAAAGTGGAACTATAGAACTCCAGCAAAGCCAACGACTCTTGGGAAATTGGTTTGAAAGACACCTCTCTCATTTCTCAGTCTCATTTTCAGACAAGCCAGAAATATTCAAAAGCTCTGAAATTTTGGAGCCGAGTTGCTCAATGAAAATGCAAATATGCATGAGAGTAGCTTTTTGCTCATCTAAAACTGAAGAAGGGTATAGCCCAACAGCCAGTTATATATATATGTATACTACTCCAGTTGTCATTGTAATAAAATTTTCTCACGGGAGTATGTATAGAAAGAAGCTTCCATATTTTAGACAGTTGCTAAAAAGTAATTTATGATGTGAAATATTCACCATTAGTAGTTCGCAATTACATAATTTGGATTTTTTAAAGTAATGACAGCAAATGGGCGAAGTGTGAACAATTTCCTATTTTCATTCCCTGTACGACTTTGCCTGTATTGAGAAGGAGCACATAACATCAAGGCAAGCGTCGTTAATCACAGCAAGGCAAAGGTGGACATGAATCAGACCACAAATTACATAAGAGGAGTTATACGCATTAGGAAAGGTTTTTGGCTTGAGATGGGAAGAAAATGACTAAATTATAGAAGAGAAGGGGCCAAACCGATGTGATGAAGTGGAGGTTTCGTGGTGAAAGTTATGCTTATAAAAGAAAGTAACTAATGGTTCTTTGTGAAATTTTTCCGACAGATGTGGTATAAAGGGAACTGCACTTTACCACGAATATATTATCTCGTTTGTATCAGTGACACGCAATTTTTCAATCCACGCATTGATTTCTACTTTCCAAATTTCCACCTTCTCCTCTCTCCAATCCCATCAAGGGAAGCCGGAACTAGTCCCAGTAACCTTTTGGGCATTAGCTTATTGATTCCTTTTACTCCACTTTCCACTTACTTTGCTTTCTCTGCCAAATAAATGCATATGAAGTAGGAGCAAGCAGGAGTAGAAGAGTATTAGTCCATCCGTGGTAGCAGACTGCTCTAAATCCCTTCGGCTTTCTCCCAATGCAAAAGTATATACTAATGGGCGTACATACATACACATATATACTTCACTCCTTATTCGCTGCTGGAATGATTGACCTACTCCCCTACTCCCATTTCTAATTTATTACATACTTTTGACGGTAATTTCTTACATCTCAGATAGCACCACCATAAAATAGCTCATTGGCTACCTGCGCTCCTTCAGGGTGCATTTAAATTCAATAAGCAACGTTCTTTTTAATGGCTGCCTATTCCCATTGGATTCGTAATGTCGAAATTGATACTCTGAATTGCAACATTTGACCAAATGAAGTAGTCATGAATGAAGGGAAAAAGCGTTCAAATAATAAAGCGTAATACGGAAGGAGGTATGTACGTAACTAGCTTGATTATTTATTCATTGAGGAAGGAAATGAGAAGGGCCATTTTATTATTCCAAAATTATCCTTCTGTTCATAAATCCAATTGGAATAGAAATAAATGATGCTCCGTTGTGTGCTTTGCGTACATTCTATGGATGACTGAAGCCAAATAGCTTCAAGTCTTTTGTGTCTACAATGCGAAAAATGGCGGAAATCATACATATGTGATATATTAACTTTTAAAAATCTCATGTTGCAGTACTATACAATCATGTAATTGTATCATAACATTTAAATTAAAAACTGCGAGCTATAACCAAAATTAAGTTATTTAATTTCAGCAGTTCGGATTAATTTTGTGAAGACTCGGCCATATAATTTGTATCCACCTGTCTATCAAGCCACGTTTATTGTATTTAGGCACCTATGTATCCATCCATCCTCTCGCCCTTATTGTATAAGCATGTACCTATATGTTTTGTGTTTATGTATTAGGATGACAGAAAACACAACTAGACAGGAAAAGGGAAAGCGAGTAGAAAGTGCAGATAGATAGTATGATATCCTCAGATTTAGTTTCTAAAATTTGAATACATGAAATGAACGAATTTCCCTTGACTGAGATGGATGGATGTGGATATGAAAGTGTGTAGTGTGGATTAAAAACAAAGTGCAAACACAGCACAGGCAAAGAGAATTTAATGAGCTTTCACACCAACACTAAATACATTTTATTTTAGACAGACAGGTCGAGCAGAGAGAAAGAGAGAGAGAGAGCAGTTCTATCTGCCCGTCCTCACATATTGAACACAGCAAGCAAACCAATCCTTTCACCCAAGATAACAATGGCAGCCCAGATACGTGCACAAAACCACCTCTACCCTTACAAATTTGTGATTTTCTCATAGGGGTAAAGAGTGATTCGTTCAGGTAAGGAGATATCTATGATGATGGTCTCCAGTTAACAGGTCTATAGCGTATGTATGTACTACCCGTTGCCCTTTGCACAGCCAACTCTAATTTAATTCGCACGACGTTTTCGTCTCACCACGTCCTTTATTAAAGACATTTAGATCTAACCAAATGAAATAAAGCAAGTTACTACCACCACCACAACGCCGTAAAAAAGAAAATCGAAAATGCGACATGAGAAGCAGATTCAGCACTCCCACAGAATAGCATGCACAGTAATGTGTATTACTTTCATTACGTTATCGCATCACATCAATCCATTTGGTGGTGTAACTCATTAGATCAGGTAAGGAAAAAGTGAGGAAAGGTGTGAATGGCTCAGTGAATTCTGCCATCATATATATTCAGAGATGTTGTAGAATTCGCAATCTACACCCGGTCTGTATTTTACTATACTACTTTCATCACCACTCACTATCATATACATAAGGTACATATACCTATATATGGCCCAGAAATTAGATCTGCCTCCTTGCTTTCCTTCTGATTCTATAATGTAACAAACTAAACCGCAAATCTTTACTTTTACCTCACTTCCCAGACAGATCTATCCACTCTCTGCACAATGCAAAATCGGAGCGTGGAGCAAATTGCTGGCCATTAGTGTGTCCCTCTATGATAGGTTGGATTTGGTTAATGGACGGCAAAGGCATAATCTAACACCAAAGGGTTGTTAGCAGTAATGAAGCCGTATGAGTTCTTTCTCCCGAACTCCTGCAGCACCTTTATGCTCCTCATATACGACCGACCGACCGACCAACGAAAGAGAAAAGATATGTGTATCCAGATATTCCCTCCCTCCATCTAAACGAGAAAGTAGAATTGTTTGGTTGATGCTGCTACACAGCTTGCTATCCAATCCACCCAACTAACCAACCAACCGAACCACGAGTCTTTGTGAAATGGTTGGTGTGGTGTTTTATGAAGACTCTTATTATTAGCCCACTAACCGCAGCAAAAGGAACAAATGAAGCTTTTGTTTCACTTATTTAAGCCATAACCCAATTGGCACTAGAACACGTATGAATTGATCAAATGCGGTGAAGTGGGAAGCAAGCAGTAAAAGCCGCAACCAGTCAGTCAGTTCAGTTACCTACCTACCCGCCTGCTTATGTATAATATAATTTGATAGAGTGCATCGTATCACATCATTGCAAAATTAATCTTTATGACTATGCTTCAATTTAATTTTCACCATATCGCATTACTATCAAGGAGAATTAGACCCAACGTAAATCAAGATGGTTATACTTTTTGGGCGAAAGAGAAATAAATAATGTCCTGAAAATGGCAGCCATGCTTACAGATACAGCACAGCAACACATAATAGGACCATCGAATGATAGCTGGAAGGCAATGTATCTTATCATCCTGCTGACTACGGTAATCCTCTTGGCTGGCAGAGAGAGAGAGAGAGAATATAATAATAGTATCATGGAAATGTGAAAAGGAGAAAGTTGGAACACATTTCACTATTTTACAGTTACATCGAAAAGTCAGATTTAACCATGCAAGGAAGCCACAAACAAAAGACAAAAGCCAGTGGAATTTTGTCCTGAATGAATTGGACGCAGGCAGACCTGCATTAGATACCTCAAGCACAATATCGAAGGCAAAAGTAAATTGATCCTGGGTTGTTATTGCATTGTGGAATTGCTACAGTAAACTGGTGTTGAGCCCACATTGCATTGCAGCACAATATTCAGTATACTATATTCCTGTTGAACAATTCGATCAAATTCAATATTGGGCAGTGCAAAACCAAAGCAGCCCAATTTGATTTCCTTCTCTCTCTCAGACTGTTTTCTCCCTCTCTTTCTCCCTCTCTTTTCATAGATTGGACAGAAATAGAATAGAATTTCATGCTGGTGGTGGTGAAATGAAAATAAACTTGTGGAATGCCAAATACGAATAATCAGATGATTTTATAACTCCTCAAACAATTCAACCTCATATTGAATAGGAGGAGGATGAATGTACTTGTTCTTATGCTGTATGTAGTCATTCACATTTCCTTTATTCTGCCCTCAGCAAGGTTGCACGTCGACTGCGATTATGATGAACACAACAATGAATCCTTATCAGGAATGTCAAATACACTAGTGGGTTTAGACATGAATATATAGTCAGGGTTTTATCTGCACCAGTGTATGTATGTATGTATTGTGACAGGGTGACGAGCTCTCAGTCAAAATTATTTCGAACAACGTGTGTGTTACAGTTTACACAAATTTTGCATTAGCATCGTACAGAATAATGTAAACGTGTAGTTATGCAATGCGTGGAATTGTCATCACAAATCTCCCTTTTTGAATTTATCTACCTATATATATTACAAAGAAACTAAAAATTCATGATGTTGTCAGAATACACTCCAACATACACAGCAGCACGTGCTGCATGACAGAGTTTATATTTTGCAGTCATATTCAGAATTCAGATATCTGTAATGCATTTTTAGAGTAAACACATCAAACAATTTGCATTTGAAATTCGAAATCAACCTTATACCCACGTTATACACTGACTCCATCTACGCATAATCTGATTCAGGTAAATTGTAAATCTGGCTGGAAACTGTGATTGCCTGTGTTTGGATCTCTGACGATAACAAGTCAGCATATATAAGTACTACCTCATCTTCGATCTACGTCCGTCCCGAGAGGCTTAACGTACATAATGTCATGAAATATACAGTGATTTTTGGAGCACTGTTGCTGTTGGTTCTGTGGGAAATGATAGAAACGACTCTGTATCATTTATTCCTTCGCAGCAGAGAAAGGAGGAAGGCAGTACAGTGAGAGAGAGAAAGAGTGAGTAGCCAGACTAAAGAGATTTTAAATACGTTATTACCAATCTCGCGAGTCATCCATCATGCTCCCGGCTCAGCTCCATCACTTTCACCATTACTATTAATGATATATGAAAACTCGGAGGATGAAGCAAGCCGACGTTGGTGGTGGTGTTGGAGGATGACGGTAATATTATTATGATCCAAGGCAAACAATGGGTTATGGATAAAGGCAGGTGAAATAAACACATTATTATTCATATATAGCTATATAGCTAGTATATGTATAGGGCGTGTCTGCTACGTGCCAGTGTTGAATTCAAGATTATGAAGTATGAAATTTAGACATCAAAAAATACACAATGTTTGTTTCTAGAATTTGAAAAATGCAAATTTTCCATCCAGCTTTGGCATTTTGATTGCAACACTCATCATGAAATTCACCTGTTTGCCTCAAAGGAGTCTAATAAGCAACACATCACACAAAAAGCCATTCTCCACCAGGATGATATCTGGGGCAATCACCTATGAGCATAAGATTGCCTCACAGGTATTTCTCATAATGCTTCAACTTTTCTGTGCAATATTACTCAAAGTCTGCCGTCTCTCTCTACCTCATCCGATTTTCCTTAATGCTAATATTGATCTTTGTGCTCTGCTCAGTCAGTGGCAAAGCAAAGTGAGCCATGATGATGACAAAAAAAACTTTGAAAATCCTTTTTTCACTATTATTAACAAACGGCTTACATAAATGTCAAATTAAAATACTTTTACAGTAAACTACCTGAGGGTCCTGTTTAAAAAGTTTAATTTGTTGGGAAATCAGAGACCTAAAGTTAAAGTTAGTGAGGAGAGAAAGTTATTCTTGCTTAAAGAAAGATACTTTATATAAGGATCAGGTATACATAAAAGCGTACTACACAAGAGCGAGAGAGAATCTGCTGCTTGCTTTCTCTTTGAGTGACATGGAGAATGGAAGGAAACGAAATTCTTTGAAACGTAATACAGAATAACTTCAACTTTGTGATTCGCTTCATGTCAGAAACTACAAACTGCCAAGTTCTTCAAAACTTATAATTACTGCTTCGAGAATTAATAAGCTCTCCCGTTCCATGAACGCACAGGTGAAACTTATACAACTACACAGTAATGCACTAACAATAAGTTGTATTTTCTTTTATCTGGCTGGAATACAGAACATCGTGGCGTTTTTGCCACAAAATAGTGAATCATTAGATAGTATATATGACGATGAGTGAATTAGTTGTGCGTGTGTGAGCTTGATATTGGAATGGATTGAAAATCAAACTGCCCTGTAATGGACAGTGTACATTGTTCAAATACGGACAGCCGTAGTTTTCCTTCTTCATTAATCCATTGTGGACTGACACATCTAATCAACTTTTTTGAGAAAGAACTCAAGATTAGAAACTTACTGTTCTTTTTGTAGAGGAGAATCTCAAACTGATCCTGATAATGGTTATCAAGAATTTCATCAATTCTTGCTATCGTTTCCGTGTCTGTCAGCTCTCCCATCATGAAGGCACATTTGCAGGATTTCTGCATAACCTGTAAAAAATATATATGAGCATGATTTTTCCATTACCCTCAAAATTATTACACGCACATTTTATCAAGTTTTTAACTATTACGCTTCACAAGCAATAAAATCGATGCAGTCAGCACTTTGAGTGAGCTCTAATTAAAATTCTAAACTAAAACTTTTCCAATTTTCGATTAATTATGATTATGAAGCGATATAGTTTCTCTTAGAATTAATTATATATAGATAAAGTGTTGAGCTTACCTCCGCCCTGGTATATCCGGATATTTTGCAAAAAGATTCGTTACAGTAAACTATTGGATAATCCACTATTTGAGCATTGGCAAGTAGAAAGCTGCTGTCCGCTGAAAATATAAAATATATCAAATATAGTAAAATAGTAAAATATATTATGTAGTACTGTCCACGTCATATGGTTATACATACATACATTCCAGGTACTAATCTAAACGTAATAATAATGTACGGAGTTCCATGCAATGCTTTTACCTTGTTTACCCTTCATTATTATTAAAAGAGTTAAACCCCTTTGACGGGAACGATTTAGTTCGTTCATCGGTTACATCATGATAACTTCCAAACCTTTGGGAAAGGGTAAAATCATTTTCACAGAATCATTTCTAAAGTCAAAACGCAGGTCAAGTTTTTACGTAATATTAAATTAAAGACTCCATCTTGGATCCGCCTTCTAGAGCGAAAACTATTCAAATGTATATAACTTTAGTTGTATCAAGGGGTGGGCAAATTTAAATTTTGTCATGTTGAGGGAAATATTTAGTCATCAAGAACATAATATTCCTTAGGAGTTTGCCCACCATTAATTTGTGTAATTAATTTAATGCATTGAGGTTTCATCTCTTTGCTATTCGATTATATCATGGTTTATTTTGAATGGTATTCCCTCCTTACAACATTACTTCCTTTTGATCTCGAATAAATCTTCTATATCTGGTCAAGAAAGTGCGGACACCAAAGTAAAGTAAATTCGGAATGTGCGTAAAGTTGATGTCCTACATTCCCAAGTCCGCCTATCCATTACCATTACGAACTCGAGGTTGGAAGAAATGGGAGACGGCGAGAAAGCAATTCATTCTTGCCCAAGTCCACCTTCCATGAATTTGGATAACGCCTTTCAGTACTTTGATGAGGCTGCGGACGAAACTATTACGGTGAGACGACATCAACTCTTTCAGCCATGTCCATGTCCTCGTCTTCGTCTGCTTTCTTTCTTTCTCCTTTCTCTCTTTTCTCCGGCAAACTCAATGCCTGCCTGGCTGGTTGAAGGACATATCCGAATTTCGAATTCTTTTACAATTGATCGCTACCGCCGACATTATGGGACACGAGTGGACTGTTGACTCTAGACATTTACTGCCACTCCGGTAATAGCTCTGATGCTTGCTCCTGCTCCTTGATGTGAATGTGGAATAGAAGAGAGAGAGAGAGAGAGAGGACTGAGTGAAAGTCATCTTAAGGAAGCAGACTCATCTTGATCTATTAGAGAGTGGCTGTGGGAGAAAGGTCTACTTTCTCTCTCGTCTCAGACTGTAAATGGATGGACACTGCACAGCTCTTTGCGAGGAAAGAGAGAGCCACTTTTTGAAGAAGACTTTGTCATTACACGAACCGTGACTACCACAGACCGTACGGATTTGGAATGGCTAACGTCAATAAAATTGGACAAAAACGCCTCCCGAATTCGATCTCTGGGGCTGCAGACGACCAACAAATTACCCTTCCGGCTTGAGATGACTTAAGCTCTCTCTTTTTTTCTTTTGGCTCTATACTAACAAAGTTGGGGTCACATGCAGCACCAGCCCACGAGGGAAATTTTCCCACAGTTGCGTGACATCGTCAAGAAACACATCTTCCAGTCAGACTACATACATTTGACGTTATTTGTAATAACTAAAAGAGGAGGAATGATGAACCCCATGATTCATTTGATCACATTACCACATATGACATACATAGTTGATTTGATAATACGAGGCATCTTTGTATTGCTGGAAGTGGAATTTCTCATTCCCTTGTACGTTGCAAGTGTAGCACTTCAGATAATGCTCATATTATTTGAGCTACAACACGAATAATATGATCTAAATCTAATATCAAATGACAGCAGTAGAAGAAGAGCTTCATATAAAAAGAGGAGGATGAAATAGTTTCGGAGGAAAAGTTTTCGTTGACACGCCGTCAAGTGTCAATTTATTTTCTTCCATTGCACAAAAGATAAGAAGCAAAAAAAACGTTGATGGATGACAGACAAGATATTCACACTTTACAAATAACTCCCTCAGTCTCCAAACAACCCAGACAGCTTGCATCACATTTCCTGAGCAGTGTTTCCTCGTTGTTTCCATCAGTGTGAAAGTGTGAATGTGTTTTGTCATCAATGAGGGAAAGAAAGGAGAAAAGCGCAGAATATACCCAAATCTCAGTCTCGTCTCAGTACCTTCAACTTGAAGAGTCACGAACTAACAAATACAAATCCCCTTAAATTTCAATGAAAAATTGCAAGCACTGGAGGTAAAAAGCTCCAAAAAAGCCCAGATGCTGATTTCACACGAGAATTGACCCAGTTACCTGTTCTATGGCAAAATAAAACTACTGTGTTTGTTTGATTATACAAAATGTCTTGTTGAATAGAAAAGACACGTCACAAATTATAGGGTACACAAAAGTAAAGAAACTTTCATGGGTGAGAACAACAAGCGAGTCAATGGTGACCTACATCAGTCTAAAATAATCTTTAATCCATACATCAACTCACAAATTTTTTGTCAACTAGAAAAAGCCCATTGCACAATGTATGAATTTCATTGTTGCCTAAATAATATGTAATACAATCAGTCCTATGTTAACGTCATTTATAATGCCAAAAAGCGTATATCACATATTTGAGCTTGATTTGAGTTGCATGCATGCATCGACCTTTATGTATCTGACAAATAAATCATAAAAACAAGGTCGCGCTAATTCCTTCATGTCATGTTATTTGAGTTCCACTGTTGACATACTTATGGCTTAAAGAAAGCGGTGAAACAAATGGTATGTATCCGTATTACAATGCTGGATATTGGAGAAATAAAACGGCATTAAGTCAATTCCATACAGATTATCCTCCTCTTTTTGTATACTGCATTACTAAAAACCAAGTAATAGGATTTACAAGTACAAGAACAAGTATACGATTAAAATGCTTCTTCTTTTGGTACATAGCCTGTAGCGATCCAATTTAGAATGTTTTTCAAATAAGTAGATCTTGTTAATACAGAATAGTTTTGCCCCAAGATATCTGTTAGGTACGATAAACTAAACGTTATTATTATGCTTGTAGATTGTGATTATATGAATATTTTAAGGGCATAATGAGTTGGAACTTTGTACTTATTTGGCTTATTTGAGTACACAGACTGACAATGAGTGAAGCACACAGCACAGCTCAACAACAATATTTAACAGTTTGTATAAACAGGAACAATCCAAAATCCGTCGAACAATGCCGTTGTGAGAGTTTGAGTAATGGAGGTTGAAAGCCTGTGGAAATATGTTGGGAACTATTCAGTATACAAATTAAGCTGTCCATGTCTATCAAACGACATGATAATCCAATTAGGGCCCACAAGAAGCATTTCATTGGATTTGATTTTGGTTAACCTCCAGCTTCAGTTCCGTGAATTTTGAAATTTATTGATTCCACAAAATCTGGTGTATTTAGTATTCGCAACTGGATGAATGAACCATCCAAGATTTATGTAATTTTTATAAAAACTAATTTTAGAACAATTGCTTCTTCATTAATCGATACTCTATATCTCCAACATCTATACCAACATCTATAGCATATGATGATGATGTTGATGTTGATGAACAGCTCAAAGAAGAAGAAAGCGATCTGGAATGTACTCGCCCTGACTGAATAAACACTAAGTCTTTGCAATCACGTCAAGCATTAGTGAAAAAGTATTCAAGAATCTGAATCTGCATTTTGGAATAGCTAACCGAAAAGTTTATTGAAACTTCAATGAGCCTTCATAAAATGTACAATGGAAAAAGAGAAGAGAAGAAGGATAAAGTAAGGAACGATATACTCATTCACAAAACTTTTCTACTTCAAAATTTCACGAAAGTAGAAACATTATTTCGGATTTTGAATACGGAATTTAAGCAGAGAACTCATTTCCTTTCTCCTAATGTTGTACATTTCCAGATGAAAGTTGAAAATAATTCATAAATCTGGGATGGGTTGGGTTGCTCGTGTAACTGACGGCATTCTAATGAGCTTCGTTTGGGTATATTTCAATTTGAGAAAGCTGCGGGTGATTCTACAGCATTCTATTACAGAACACGGGAACTTCATCCAAAATACCGAAAATCGGTTTTAAATGTCTATTTGAAAAATTAAAAAGCACTCACGTGCTCAAACAAATCAGCTACCTCATTTATTATGGCTTTTACTTTGTTTCAGTTCTCATTTGTTTGTTGTTGTAATGATGAATTTCTGCAATTTGATATTTAACTGAAAAGGATATACCTACATTGTGTTCTAAGTTTTAACATGTGTGTAGAGAATGGGGGAGCGGGATATAAATGAGAATCGTCACCCGCTGGTTCGTCGTAAGTGTCCAATGGAGACAAGTCATCAGCCATAAATCTCCGGAAATCAAAGTAATCCCTTCTCATGGAGGATGCTGAGTTTTATGTGAAATCACAAGAGTGTGCAAAAACCAAACCATGTCCAGTTCGTGTGCAAAAAACTGGGAGAAGGATTAAGACTAGAATTGAACACGCATTTTGCTGCTATCTGTGGGATGTTCCCGTAGCGGAACAGTAAATCTGATTCTGGTTGGCCGACTGATAAGAAATCTGTTGTGTTTAATATTGGGATTCAACTGTTTAAATGTCAACCCTGGGTAGCAATCTGCTAAAACCGCATTCCAAGTCCCAAATTCTCACAAGTGTCCATGAAGAAGGTATGATTAATGCTAGATTTGAAGTAGTGAGTAATGCGATACTAGTTATTTTACAATTTAAACCTAGATATAGTACTTTATACAATCAGTAGGTATTGATTTAGTATTTTCTCTCATTGTTATTAAGTTCACTAGCCTCGTCCTAGTTTGCAAGTACAGTGATAGCGAGTTGTAGTGAACAATAAATAATCTCTAGTGATTTCGTGATAGTTCATTCAAATGTAGTTACAAATAATTCGTTAATTCTTGAGCATGTATTTTTCTTCTTATCGTATAATCTTGCAACAAGATGAGAAGCCCAGCCCACTCTCATACTTAATTTTGACGATGTAAGAGAACAAAATCAACTGCTGCTCATAAAACAAAAGAAAGAGATTCTAATTGGAATCGGGCTAGAGATAACAATCGGGAAATGTGTAGTTTATTCCATCATTTCCTGAACAGCGACAAGTTGTCACTCGTGTGGAGAAAGGAGGTTTCTACAGCAGTACTCATTTGTATTAGAGTTAGCAATCAATCTAACCAACTTGTGGCTGCTTCTGCCGTGTTTCAAGATATATATGAAGTTGAGCGAACCCACACTGCCGCGAGCAATCACAAAGTACCAAGGCAAGTTCTTGATTAAGCAGGAAACCGGAAACGAAGGTATTTCACGGGAGGCAGCTTGCTATCAAAGTTTTGCGAAAGGATCAAACTAAGCAGGGTTGATATTTATATATAAACTCTATTCCACAACTACAGTACATAGTCTGCTTGAAAAGTAAACTTTGTGCTTTCTGTGAAATACATGATGATAATAATAAAGGATTACTGCAATGTAGCAGAAACATGTGAAAGTAAGCCTCCTTCAAATCATGCTCGTCTCTCTCTTTCTCTCACCAACTACATATCTGTGTACATTTTGTTGCATAAAATCCCAATTTCACAATAACATTATGCAAACAAAGCATGTAATGTTTTTTTATAAATCCTTGTAGATTGGCTGTTTTAGTATCGTTCGGAAACCAATTTTCCAAAGTCTTCTTTCCACCAACCGATTGCTGTGTGTGTAGGTTCAATGAACTGACAGATCAGATCAGAGAAAGTAGTCGTAGTCGGTTGCTGTCAATATTAGGTGCTCCACCGCAATAGTGCACTGTACATCAGCAGGAGCACACAGGAGGAGCTCTACACGTACCTTGTCTTTCGTATGATTGACTCTGATCTGAGAGTTGGCAGTTGGAGCTTCACCACATTTACAGTCGATTCGTTCATCCATCCAACCAACCAACCGGGTGTACGTGATGGAAGGTAGAGGAGCTCATGAGATTAGATGGTTCCACTTGATAATAGTTGGTTGCTTTCTCCATCCTTGCCCTCACCCAGTTATTCCATACGTCATAGGTGGCTGATGCGTGGGTACAACAATACAAAATCGATTCATATTTCGATTCTGCCAACTCCCACTGAAGCCAATGCAACATTTTATATGCATTGTCCTGTCCTGTATGCATATATTGGCAGGCATGCAGCATAGCGTGTTGAATATAAGTTAGTTTGTAAATATATTCCAACTGAATCGAGTGAGGTGATGAGAACGGAAGCAGTTACTCAGAAAGAAACTTCCTGCACTTTCTCTATCGAATAACTCCGTTCCACTCATAAATCAGTATCAATATCATCCTCCGCCAATCAATATATGCCTTAATATATGTATATTGAACTAAAATAACTGGTTTAGACAGACAGAGCTCTTGAAAGCAAAAAAGTAGCATGCATTACGTGTGTGTGGGTGGATGGGATAGTATGAATGCGATGGAGGCTTTGAGTTTCCACTTGGTGATTAGGTTTTTATTTACTCTCGGAATACCACAGGACATAGGAGGGTTGGAACTAATTGTTTACAGTAGATAATCATAAAAGCACACACTGTGGAGAATTATCGATTTATTCTTGAACTAATAGTCTGTAACTCGTACAATTTCGCAAGAGAGGATAAAAATAGTGTCAATCCACCAATGAAGGTGAAGGACAACTTCCTACATATGTAATTCAAATGACAAGTGAAAAGTTGTATAGATTTGTGTGAACTACTTGATCTAATGTAAAAGAAATTGAACACCTGTGCACAATAGACAATCTGTAAACAAAACATTGATGGTTGGAAAAAGTGGTTGAAAAAATGTTTGGGATGATACCATTATACCACTGATAAAATGTGAGCATATATTGTTTAGGTGGAAATCTTATAGCAAAACCAATTCGTCTTCCTGTTGCCAACTATCGACATGGCAGAAGTAGCAGAAGAAGAATCACAATTCTTTGTAAGAGGGCTTTTCTCTCACAAAAAGTTGCAGAATGGAAAGCATCCTTAAAGATTTTTTTTTGGGAAGAGTGAAATTGAAGTGAAAAGGAGACAGCGACATTTTTCAATTTGATATATCACTTCTTTCAATCTTGACCGATCTTTGAAAAGAGTGAGTGAGAGCATATGCGGGTGGTTCAACCTATGTATGTAGTGTCGATGATACATCCATATACAACCATTAACATTTAGTACCACTATCAGTAATGGTCCCTGTTTTATCAAAACACTCCGCCACTCACTGCAGACCTATCACTTCAGTCAGACAAGGAATGGCTGATAAATTCCCCACGACCTGGTACATACGTGGAAATATATATGCTTACACAATTTGACATAGACGATGTGTGGGTAAATGTTTTTCTACGCATGAAATGAAATTGAGAAGTGTCTGAGCGTCGATCGAACTAAAATTACCATTACATTACACTAATGGCATTGTCCCTTCCTTACCAAAGTGCTACCACAAATACATATACGCCATACTGATGCTACCAACACAGATATACCGACAAATTGTTTTCTCAAATATAGAACCCATACATCATCAGGTTCGCCCGTTCGTGGTGGATTATTAATGTTACCAAGAAGCTGCAGGTTCAATGGGATGAAATTACATATCTCGTAAAATACAAAGGCGGCAGGTTATTGTTAGCAAAAATAAGGTAGGCTTTCATGACCAATTAAAGTGAACAGTATTATATGACCCAAATTAAAAAAACACAACAGTTTTCTTTTCAACAAGGTTTCTTCTCCTCATTGCATTTGTGCATAACACAATTCCAGGATTTCGCGAAATGTGAACCCACAATAATAATTGCAATAAAAATTCAAAGAACAAGTTTAAGTTTGAAATGTAATATGGATACTAACAATTATGGACAAAGTAATAATAACACGATACGACCCTCCTTACGTAACCCTCCTTACGTACTTACAATTACACCATAATCATAACCTATGAGTTGGATCGTTGAGTGTAAAGGATGACGAGATGGAGAGAAATTATTGAACAACTTGGATGAGAACGAACGAGGGATCAAGTGTGTAGATTGAGAGCGAGGGAAAGGACGAGAAAAGGGTTGCTTTCTTTAGAAAGTGATACTATTACCCAAGAGGACGATGGCGTTTCGTGTTGACAGTGGTGGACTGTTTCTTCTTCTTCTTTACTTTTCCTGTAACTTTTTCCTTTACTTGACCAACATACAGTTTACTTAGTGCTGGGTCAGCAGCTGCTTTCTCCGTCGGCTAACTCCTTCACCCCAAATATTCCGAGCATTCCCCAATACATACTGCTATGTATGTAGCTCGGGGGCCATATGCAGTAGTGGATGTAAGTATGGGCCAGAAATAAGCAACCAATAAAAAGCCAATGGCCATACAGACAGACTTTTATCAGAACAAATTGAGTAAATATTTTTTGACATGTGTTAGTTTTGCCGTCGGGTTCATCGCATGTGTTATCTTACTCATCATTACTATCAACTGTATCATTTACTTGCTTCATCATTCCTCAACTTATCCTAAGATAAACAGATGTTGATTATTCCTAACTCATACAGTTCGTCTAACATTTTATTTTCATTTGGCACAAAAATCGGGATGAAGCCGAACATATGAAATGTTGAAAATCATACTAACTAGCTTTTGAATTTCTAACTACATAAACCATTACTCAATATGACGTAATAGTGTATTTTATAGTGTTGAAGCCTGTGTTGAATGGAGTAGTTAGAAACGGGGAAGACGGCATAAATACGAATTTCAATAATTTTGTTGTCCGTTTCCCTCCCTCTCTCCGAGTCTGCACGTTTCTACTACAAGTGATGGATGAGCTTTCCTTTCGGTTTGATAACTCGACCGGAAAACCTTCCTGCCACAATTTTTCTCAGACAGATGAATACCATCACATTGCTTGACGTCTTTGTTTGCGACATTATTATTACGCTTTGTTTTTTACCGGGGTGCAGCTTTCACGGTGTCGGCGTTGGAGACAATATAAAATGTGATTGTGTTAGTACACCATCAGTCATAATAACTTATTTTGAAATATTCATGATTTTGTAAGGTTTGTGTTTTGTGTTTCATTTAACTTGAATTCGCAACTCCCGAAATAATGTAAATTCATGGCGTTTATGTAATCTAAGCGAGCCTAAATAATTTATTTTATGCAATCCAAGTCAGAAACATTAGGATCTAAAGACCCTTGACTCCATTCTGTGAACTCGACGGCTCATGGCACAGAGAGCCAACTCAGATCAGCACTTTGACAAGCAGAGGTGAAATCCCCTGGGTGGATACCATACACCTTTCATTACGACAACGAGACTGATGAAACTCACTCCAATTTCTCAAACTCCGGTATACAATATCACTTTATTGCAAGGCTGGTATTGGAAACAACAATGCTATAATCATATCCAAATATTCATTTCATAACTGTTTATAAGCATCTTTTGTAAAATCCAAGTCTAACCTGTAGGAAGGGATAATTGCTCTATAATTTCCCAAGACCAAACACATTTCTCCATAATACGATAGTTTAATCTTGGTTTTTTTGTTTCTTTAAAAAAAATGAGATCAAACAAATTCAAAATCAAAGTTTTCTATTCCAGATTCTATCCAAACCCACGTTGTATCAGCGTTTGAAACCTGGGTTCAAAAAGCGTTCATTTTCATTCCCAGCCCACTCTCTCTCTGTTAGCCTGAGGTGACCAGGCAGACAAAGTAAACCAATCTGAAGGCCGTTACAGTTCAAAGGCAGCAGAGTCTTGTTCGCTTCATCTCTTTTCCACTTTCTCATTTCTCCCTTAATCAATTTTATCATACATACGCAGTATATGGAAAATGCATTTTTGTTTTTCAGGCTGTACGAAAATTAAAAAAGAAGAAGAAATAAGTTGAGTGAGTTCTTTAAGTTGTGTGAGACTATAAACGGGACAAATTCAAGATGTGAACGAACGAATAGTGGACAAAATGAGACAGAACTACAGACTGAGTCATTTTATACATGGTTGGTAGGTTGGTGGTGATGGTATAGTGGAGGCAGAGTTGAGAGGAGTGAGTGAGCAACAGCCTCGAGCCGGTCCACTAACAGAGAGAGATGTGTTGTCGGGAGAAAGTGGAAGAAAAGTGAGAGCAGCTTTCTCTGGCAGGGTAAGAATTGCGTGCAGCACAAATTCGCCCTGTCCCATCCCGGTTGGCATCAAACTCTAAGTGTATCGATCTGGTGTCTTGAGAAAATTAAATTTTTCCTCAGGAAGAAGAAGAACTCCATCCATTGTGTGATCCTCTCTGGTTGGTTTGGCTCCGCAACAACTCGATCGTCCCACAGTCATCCTGCCTGATTGTAAGTTCACCAACGTTCTCCACATTACCCACATTCAATTCGAACACATCACACAACACAATTCTTTGATCTTTCGGCTGTAAATCTTTCTAAATTTCTACAATGCAAAAGACAACGACCTCAACATTCAAATATCTACGGTGTGGAGTTTGCACTCATATGTACACAATTTTAATAGTAAACAAATCATGAAATTAATTCATATCAAATCCCGTGGAGCACGATGATGACTGCAAATAAGGAATGATGTAATTTTTAGTAGCCTTCCTTCCACGCCACACATTATAAATTTATTGAACTCGTCAAATATTCATAAGCGTTTGTTGTTCAGAAATTGACAAATTCTTCCTAAAATATTTTGCAAGTTGTGGTGTGTGTGCTGAGTTAGGTTCTGCTTGCATCTAACAATCCAGTTAAAAAAATGTGAGGAAATAAAACTGCGAGGAAGGAATTTTGGAATAGAGAGACATCGTTTGACAAGTTAACTTGACAAACCTGATTTAACTGGTGGTTACCCTTTGTTGATGTTTGTGGTGGTAGTGTTGCGGTTGCTCAACTTCTGACGAATGTAAAATATTTGTGCACGACTGTCAATTCGCTTGATTACCGTCTATTCATGACACAACTTTGGTAAAACATTCAAACTAAGTTGTGACGGAAGTTAAAGGGTTTGTGCTGTGCTCAATTTCCACAAGAATAGACACTACAGATAGCTCCCGCTCCAGTTCAGATGGAAACATGACTTTCCTAAAGCCATCCTCAATTTGATGTTGGTTGTAGTTTAAAGTCGTTTATTCTATAATTATTTGTTCTTTTTGTAGATAGTTTCTTCAAACAGCCCAGAATTCAACCCTAATTTAGTGACTGCGTGCGAGTTTATATGTACAACTCGGAAACTTTTACTTCTACTTTCACTACGTATGCTTGATAATTTTAAGTCCAACTTGAATTGCTTTGAACATTGAATAGGGAAAGTTTCTCTCAGATCTCTTTAGATAAGGCTTACGATTCCTCTCTCACTTAATTAGTTGATTTTGGGAGGGCACTTCAGCTCCACAAGTGCATATAATCATCTCGTTCCCACTTTTTGGAGTCTTCTGATATTGGAACCAGTACTTCCTTGACTTGACAGAGGATTTGTTGATAAAATTAGTGTTGATAAAAAGTAATTCAATTGCTAGTCTTATTACAATAACAATTAAATAATTTAATTGCATGTGTATATGAACAAGCTCTGTGCTTCAGTATCCCACCATCACTCGTGTACTTCACTTCATGTTCTGACAGAGATAAAGGAAATCGGACAAGTCTCATTCCTCATTAAAAATAAATTGGTCTCTTCGTCTTGGTCTAGTGACCCAAGTTGATTGGCTGCACACTGCAGGTTTTACTTCCTACACTTCGCTTTCCCCATTGCTTTTCTGCTGGAGTTTCAAGAGATTCGTTTTATTTCCTACGCCTCAAACTATATTGCTTCAGATTCAATTTCGCTTTACAATGAGCCATTTTCATTGCTCAAAGTTTTACGGGATCACACGAGAATATTTATATTGAATTTACAAATGGAATGTTTCCAACGTGGTGGTGCAGTTAATGGAATTCAGACCCTTTTTATTTTAATTTTACTAAAAAAGATTAAATAGTATGTATTGAAATCCCACGACGATTGACCCAGAATACTCTCAAATGGTCATCAGTGGAATACATGATTATATATACGTCCTTTAACAGTAAAAGGTTAAATCAGAGCAAAATTTTGAGAGAAGAGAACGGGTAAAAGTCGTCTTAGATTTGAACGTGCGAAGAGTTTGACTTGCATCCTATTTTGAAGGAAAAGAGAGCGGATGGGAGAAAAGTAACCAAGTTTTACCATCCATAATTCATTTCCTTTTCCATCGTGTAGTTACACATCCCATTGGAGAGTCAAGTAAAAAAAAGTGGTGGTGGTGGTGGTATTTGCTGGGCCAAGAGTTATCCACTCTTGGGCGAACAGAGAATACTAACATTAAAAATATATTCCTCTTCTTCTTGGAGTTGCATTTGTATGAATGTGTGTATCCACTATGTATCTCTCATCCAATCGCTAATCATTCCATTGGCATTGCAAAATTACATACTACTGCCGTTATCTAACTGAGATCTCTTAAGATGGAAAAATATCTGGATTATCTCAACCACCACCACACAGACCAAAAGTTGGGTCATCATGAAGAAGGAAGGCAAAAACTCATCTCGACTCCCAGAGGTTTGCTCCAGCAGCTCAAAGTTTTGTCAAATGTCACTCAACCGCCCGACTTTCTCCTGATTACGCTTGTCTACTTAAAACTTGGAGATAAACCAACCACGGTTTCTCGGCTGCCCTTCGTAATTCTCCAAAAATTACTACGTGAGCCATCGGAATACGCCGTGACACTCGAAAGCTTTGCTCAACTTTTCATCTCGGCTGCAATAAGACTTATCCACCACCACATAAGAGTCGTTTGGTTGAACGCACCATGCACTAATGATTGTTTTTGGTGAAAGAGAACGTAAAATGTGTAATAATCGTTTTTCAACGTGCGAGAAGCAATATCATTCTCGCCACAGCATTGTAAATAATTTCAACATACTCACAACTCTTCAGGTATATACGTATTAATTACAACAATTGCTAATGACTTTTTTAATTAATTGCGGCATAATTAAAAACCCACTCTTGAGAGGATGACTAAATAAAATGTAAGAGAGCAAAGTTATATGGTGGTGAGAGTTCCGTCTGTTTCATAGTGGTAAAGAAGCAGCATGGAATCCACCGCTATTATACATATTCACTACCTGCTTATTTCTACAAAAGATACATATAACCTGGACTGTCCTTTTACTTTCGAGTTTAAACAGCACGACTCAAAAGCCATCAAGACGAAGGTAAAATATAAATAATGTTGAGATATAAAACAAGGCTTTTCCAGATAGAAGTGGGCTCTCCCTTTCTCTCGAGAATTGGTGGGTTATGTCTGAAAAAGCCTCATTTCCCAAAAATATGGGACATTTATTAAAGGTCTTTACGGGTTTTATGATTCTTTAAATTCTCTTCTGGCTTCCGCAAAATTTGCTAAGTTCTGCAACGACGATGGATATAAATATTATTTTAAGTCGGAAAATATTCTCTTCTTGCGCTTATTGGTTTTCATACTTTGACGTTTCACGGTTCTTATATATTTTTCCATAGCCATATCCTACCCACTCCTCCTCGAGCATAGCATAACCAACTTCTTATATATGCAGATGCACCATTATCTTTGCAACAAAACGTGGGCAAGTATATCCCAACCAAAAGTCAATAAAAACTTGTTAGGCCATTTACCTTGTTATACTGTAATGACGAATACCCATTTATAACAAAGTGAGGTAGTTTTGTTCGTTAGCTTCTCAAATCTCTTCGTTTTCAAGAAGTCTTCAGTCTTTCATCTGCCTTTATAGGAAGTAGCAATTTGCACACTAAATTTAAGACCTTACCAAACTCATTCTCATGTTGTCCGGAATACTTGAATATTTTAACCCAACCAAATAACACCACATAGCAAGGTAAGGACACTATAGGAGTTAAAGACCGCCGTCGTAACCGCTCATTTCCTCCAAAGGAAGCTACGAAGGATTCTGGATTTTAATCTTCCTAACAAGGAGGGAGGTGGTTGAGGTTGGACTGCATAAGACCAGGAATTGCGTAAACTATTCAACAACTAAAAGGCACGATTCTACAAAGCAACCCATACCAGCAGAGCAGCAGCAAAGCATCTAAACCTAACAATGATAATCTTTTCTTTCTAGCTCCAAACAATTGAGTTGCTGACAGGAGGCTGGAGTCAAGAGGTCATTTCACTTTCTCAACTCTTCTCAAACTCTCCGCGTTTATCATCCAAATATAATTTAAATTCTGTATAATGCTCTGGAATTTCAAGGAATCTTAAGGTGTCAAACCCAACCACTTCATACTATATCTTATATACATATAGCGACAATTTAGTGTTCCGCGTGAGGGAAACTTTGTTTGAGATTCGCAACCACTTTTCCACTTTTGTCTGTATCTTGGCATTGATGATATTTAAATACCATTGCAATAATGATGATTATAATTACTACTCAATCATCATCTGTTCAAAGTTTTTTTCTAATTATTTTTGAACATTGAAAACATCCAATGATTAATCTAGTGCATTCAATTGAAGTGAAATCAACCGGAGAGAGTGATTAGTCACAAAGCATGATCTATATTCTTACTCTTGTGTTATTAGCACACGTTCAAGAGACAAGCCCACAAACTAATATCATCATGCTCTTCTCTTCTCCTTTTCATTCCGCCACCATGAGTCATGATCTGGGAAAGTGTAGTATAAAAGAAACTCTGAAATCATATTTTTCACACACAAGCATATTAGAATCTTAAGATCGGCCAAGGAAGCTGCATATCCAGTTACTCACAGCACTCTCTTCTGCCTGAAAGAGGCTGGCTGCATGGTAGGTGGAGAAATGAGTTGGTAAATTGAATGGTCTCCTTTCTTTAAACATAAAGAGCTCTTTCTTTGTGTAAAGTCAAACGAAGGAGTATATTACCTAAATTTTCTCTGCTTCACTTCGTTTACAGTTATTCAAGAGCAAAGATCTGGTTCAATCTGTGAGTGAGGACCTTAAAATCCACCCGTGTGGGCATATGATGATGCAAAAAAAGAGAGAAAAAGAAACAGTCGTGGCTGCAATCAGAGTAGCAGAGAACTGAGTGCTCCCGTTTGTTACACAATTCTGTGTCATTTGGAGGGATGGACTGACTTTTTCGTTTTCTGAGGAGAGTCGAATACTACCACCATCATCACCATCACCGCAGAGAGAGAGAGAGAATACCGGAAACAAACTGGGAAGTGTATGTGACTATGAGAGTAATGTTGTAGGTGGATTGTAGAGTGTTGGTTGTAAAAGGAAGGAATTCTTGGCTGGATGTGAACTCGGTGAGTAAACGCATTGAAAAGATTCCGGATAAAAGAAGTTGAAAACTTCTTTTGATACCTTTCACATTTTACATTCTCATTCGGCACGAAGGAGTTCTTATTCCACCGACTTCCTGCTCCATCCACCATCCATCCATATAGTATTTCACATGTATATACTCTATATGTATGTATACAGAATAGTAGTTAGTTAGTTAGTTACTCGATTGAATAGAGTCGAGTGGTGAATTTGGCACTTTGGTAAGGAATTTCTTCGTTAAAAGTTGTTCCGCATGCAACCATCTCTCTCTCTCTTTCTTTTATTCTATTGATGTGAAGTGTAGGCAGATGCATAAATTGTTAGATCACTGTGAGTTGAAGGAAATTTGTTGTCAATTACCACTTTTTAGCCCGAGCCAGAGGCGAAGGTGCTTATGTAATCGTCATGTCCGTCTGTCTGTCTGTCTGTCTGTGTTGCGATAACTCAAGAACGCGTTGACCGATTTTGATGAAATTTTGCACAA
>JAQFZJ010000402.1:0-29309 GCA_034695645.1 Folsomia fimetaria
TTACCGCTCCGGGACCCCACGGTCCCCAAACGCAAACCCGTCAAGCTCATATTTTTATTAATAATTTTACCAATTAAATCCCAAAGGGGATTAAAATGTTGGCACAGGGGGTAATGGGAGGTAGTAATATTTTTAACCTTGCAAAAAGGGCAATCCCTGCCCACGTAAAACCCCATGGCCTCAGCCATTTTAGGGGTCAGACCTTTGTTGTGCATAATTTTATAAACAACATCCTTTTCAGGATTGGAAATTTCGGTCCTTTTTAAAACCCCCCAACGACCATCATGTCTGACTGTTGGGGAAACATCACTCCAATTTATATTGGAAACAACCCTTGCACATGTTAAGTACATGTTACCCTTGATAACATCAAGGGTAACATGATAGAATGCACTGACGATTGGATAGAATGCACTGACGCTGCCTGCAGGTGAGGTAAGGTCAAAGCTTGCATATCATCCACCCACCATAGATCATAAAAGGAAAGGAATTCTTCGACATCAGACATCGTTGACTTGACTTGTCTTTGTTTGATGTGACATGCCACAAAGAAAAGAGGAGAGCGGATGATTAAATTAATTCGCTTGCTGGGTCCACATCTTACAAAGAAATGCAATTAGTCCTTCACCCTGAACACAAACACACAGGATAGGAAGGAAGGAAAAGAGGAGGACGCGTCTTGTCTCATTTTCAGTATTCCCTTCATCTCTAATTCAATTCTATGTCCTCTGCAATATTCTTGAGGGAATTGCGTGAATAACTTGAGTACAAGAAACCTTTCAATGTCATTTTGTGTGTTACCAAAGAATCTAGCCTTTTACCTATACCTATACCTACCTATTCAATAGATACAGTAATGTGAGCCCACACGTTTGGAGTCTACAACTTTGTACTCCAACCAGTGACTCTAAACTTGAGGAAGTTGTCTTGCTTTTCCCTCTAAGCTGGTTGGTGGAAGGAACTCCTCTTTTGGATTTTGTGTCGTTGTAACTTCAGCTTTGCGTCTACAGGGCTTATTTTGCATCTGGAGAGGAAATTTTCATCGTGGGAACCTCTTCTCGTGCGGGAGTGAAGAATTGCCCATGGTGAAAGTGAAGGGAAAGTGAAGCAGTTTTTGGAAGGAGGCATTTGAGCATTAAAATCGATGCCTGTCATGAATGTCATCATCACTTCCCAACCAACTTGCCCCAAACCTCCAGACTCCAAACTCATTTTCCATTATTGCCATCATCTCTCATAAAAGTTGAACATTTGCATCGTCACCGAGAACTGCTCTCCGGGGACTTAATCACCTCGCTAAAGGCTTTCACTCCGATCACTTCTTCTTGGTGTCTGTGTGTAAATGCAGAAGAACTGCATAACTTCACTTTCCCCGCATTCACCACCCTCCACCACCATCACCCACTACTCATGCAGGGCATGGAAGAAGTTGTTGGTGTGATGGACAGTGTGGTATGGAACGTGTCATGAACTCTTCACCACCAGTTTGGACAGCCCCTTGTCTTTACAGCAGCAGCAGAAGAAGAAGAAAGAGAATGAATGACGGAGAAAGTCAATTGAGAATTCGATTAACACATAGTAAAGAGCAAATGGAGGAGAGGAACGGAAGGAAATTGTGGATGGGACTGAGAGATACTTCCCTACGGGCTGATGCTCTCTCCTTACTCCATCCAACCTGATCGGTGGGTGGGTGTGTAGAGGAGGGAATGACTGTGGTGGCTGATAGCGCTTATTACTCTTCCAGAATGATGATCTATTGCAACCACTTTCATCCAACTACACACACTTCATTTTTAGTTAGAAGAAGAAGAGCAACGTGTACAACCCAGCAGTGTAGAAGAACGAATTGCTCAGTGTGCAGAAATTATGATGGAGTTTTGTACAGCTCAACGTATTACATATAAAGCTAATGACAATGGGAGGAGGATATTATCAACCAAGAAAGTCAACGATGCGGTTAGTACACGACTCCAGGCAGTAAGAAGCAATAATGGTTTTCATCCAATGGCAGTGCACTAATTCAATTTCTTGCTTTTGGAATTTCATATCCAATCCAAAGGTGCTGTCTACGACAGGAAATTAGTTCAGATTCCCACGACCGGTGGACTTTCCCCAAAAAGAACAATCAGCAATTCTCTGTCTACTTCATCATAATAATAATTCACAGCACGCAATTATACTAATTTATAGAACTCAGCTTACACAACTTATATTTCTCATGCAAATACTAATAAAAATGAACTTAAAACTAAGGATAATAATATTGCAGTCCTTATTGATGCGAATGTGTAAATAATAACAGTGCTTGGAGTGAAATGTCCCAATTGGCAATTAGGTCATGTCATGACAGAGTTAGAGTGTACCAAAAATCTCCATTTAACCATCAACTCGCCAACCAACCAACCATCCACGCAACGCAACGAGGTGTGTGATCAAGTTAATTACACCCAACCCAAAAATCCATCAAGAAATCTCAGAGCCAGCAAAAGTGCAAGAGTTGTACTTCATGAGAATGGTAGATTGACTACTTAGCAATTTAACAATTCTTCTGCTACAACCTAATTGTGAGTGTGGGCTGCAACCCACATCGTCTCCATTGGCCAAACCTCTTTCTCTCTGCTTTCTCCGTCTTACGTTCACAATTTGAAGAGAGAAGGTGTGGTAGAAAGTGAGCCAAGAAACCAACGGAGCGAGGCAGGCAAGGAAAAATCAGCCTAGGTTTGGAACCAGTCTACTTTCTCCCTTATTTTCCCTCAACTGAATTCGGATCGATGGAAGGAACGATCAGAAAACACGCCTCTCTTACAAATGGAATGGAATCCTATATAGTTGAACATACATAACATATGGATGGATCCTCACCTTACACGGCATGGTTACCTCTTTCTATTCCATATACCCATCCCATCCATCTCGGTCAGGAGTGAGCTAAACCAACCCAAAGAAGGCCTGAGAGAGCTATGAAAAAGTGAGCTCTTTTTTTCTCCACAAGCACAAGGTTATGTGTTTGTCTGCATTAAATCAGAGAGGAGAAAGTCATCCAGCTCCACCAAATCCACCACGTTCATCGTTCCTTCCTTGTACTACATACTATAACATTGTAGCTGTTCAGCAGATGTTCAATACAAATCTAATTCATAATCAATTACATCGCCTTGCAGTCCTCATTTGTCTAACTTTATTCCATCGATATTGATATGTATAACTACCATACGAACAAGGCTGGTTCACCTCCACCAAGTGACGCAGATAGATGAGATGAAGATAAGAGATGAAAATCTGCAGCAAGGGATTCTCCACTAAGTAAAAGTGGTTTTCTACCAGATCAAATGCAAATCCAGACTTTGGCTAGTTCACTCCAGGAAAAGCTGATAAGCAGCTCAGATGAATCCCTCATGTCCATTCCAATTCGTCAATTTTTGTGCAATACACAGATGTATATCTTTATCTCTTATATTAACAACCATAGTGTGCAATTGAACCTTGTACCTTTCCAAATTAATAATGGGTCTGTAACATCCGGTTCATGCAGTATTCAAAACGAGGAGGAATTATTGAAGCCTGCAATTTCCAGCAATCCTTCTTCCTACTCCTTTTACATTATTGAACTAAACGCAAAAGTAATTACACACGCTTCAGAACTTTTTCGAACTCATAAAAATCCATAACTATTCTAGAAGGAAAACTTTGTGTTGTGTATGTGCTGTTTGCAAAGAGGAATGAATAATAAGTATATATATATCGTTGAAGTTGAAAGCATACAAAAGGAAAGTTTGCCTACTACGCCAATTATTCCTGCCAAGCAGGCTAGGAATGAAGCAATAGGCAGAAAAAAGAAGGGGAATTTTGCAATTTGCGTAACCAAGCGAAATCCCAGGTACAGCAGGTGAGTGAGTTGAGTGAGCAGCCAACCTAACAACATTAGTTTATTTATCTCTCGCTCTGTAAAGCCCACATAACGTCGTTTGGCATTTATATTCACGGTTTTGAAGGTGACCTTCTTCTACTGAAGTGTACTGTATTGTGTATTATATATGCCTTTCTACTTTCCACGCTGGAAGGGACACGTCATTCTCCTTTCTCTGTAGTCAATCCAAATCCAATGTATTTGCTTTATGTAAAGCTTTCACTCATCACAATCACCCATGTCAAAATGCGCTCATTTATGCGTAATGGTGGAATCGGAGCCCAAACAGTGTGGGTAGGAAGGATGGAATAATGCCCAACCAAACCAACAGACTATACCCACCGCTGCATAAATAGTATGTATGCAAAGCTTGATAACGTCACCTTATAAATTAATAACTTTCTCTCTGATTCCGTTTGTCATTTGTTCTATAACCACCCAAATTAATTCATCGAGTACCTTTTTATTCCGGAGAATAAATAAATAAATAAATAAATAAATGAAGACAAAGAAATCCTTGAATTGCTGTTGTTGATTGTTGGAGTGAGCGATGATGATGATGATGACGATGGCGCTTTCTCATTTTGTTCAGTTCGAATCATTTTAGTCAACCAAAACCACACTTCATTGGAGCCAGGAAAGAGAAACAAAGCGAAGCGGAAATTTGGTCGTAGGCGAATACTGCCTACAGACAGAGCAAAAGAGGTAAGTTTATACAGACATCGCAATTTTCCTGTCTCCTCCTCAAACAAATGAAAGGACTGCTTCATTCAACATCCTACGTCGTTTCTCCTCTTTGAATTTCGAAATCCAATGAATTTCTTACTTATTGAAGTGAAACTAAAAGCTACAGAACAAAAACCGATCTTTCCAAGTCACCAGATTCGGCAATAATTACTTGTCATCATTTCTATGCAAAAGCAGTCCAACTATAAATTCTAATACTTTCTACTTTCTAGGCTACCACTACAGCACCAGCTTCAACCAAAAGTATTCAATTCCCTTCATTTCCCTTCAATTGAACCTCAGAACAAGGTTATTCATCCAACTATCTGTAAATTCTAGTAGTAGCGACCTCAAATTTAGCCAATAGTCTGTAGTAGTATCGTCACAAGAGGGATGAAAATGGAAGCAACAGAGGAAATTTGAAACCGCATAAAGTTGAAAGTTAAATCCAAGGCTGGTGGAAATTAACTGGAGCAACTTTTCTGCACAGACCAACCAAAAGTGTCAAACTCAATCAGAGAAACTTTCTCAATCCTTTTACTGTGTATACGAAATATCAAAAAGTACACAACTACATATTATTTTGAAATGTACAATATTTCAAAATAAGGAAATATAATAGAGAACAAGGCAAATTATCCAACACATTGCAGATGTCCCTGTGGTGCTTCACTGATTCGCATTAAATTTCCAGGGCTATCTATATACTCCTTAGATACTATACAAACTGCAATGATAATCGATTTTACTGAGGCGTTGTTTTAGCCTTGACATATGCACGTATTCTGAACAGGGCAAAGTGCGACAACGTTTATGAACGCAATCTTCAGTAATTCTCAACCACTAATTCCCTAAAACCCGAATGCGAGAAAATTCGGGATAATGAATAAACATAAACTTTTAATGTTCACTCCACTACCCAAATTAGTGTTTTCTTTAGTTTAACTGCGTCATAAAAAGTCTCATAAAACGGAATAACTCTCAGGCGTATTTACATTATGTACACACAGAAATCCAAGAGTTTCTGCGAATGCCAATTATAACCTCGGATAATGATTAAATTAATAAAAAATGATCAAAGAACTTAGATTTCTTCCAATTAAAATACAAAACATACAAAAAACATCATTGCTTTTTAGTTGATGAAAGAAAACTCAATCTCAAATATTTCGGGAATGCAAAACAAGCAAGAAAAAAAATAATATCCAAAATCGAATTGGCGACCAAATATTTATTTAGCAATCTAATTTCCCCAAAAGTTTTAGCTAAATTAAAAATCCTTTGAGTTTATGTAAAAAAGCAGAGTCTTGAGTAAACAATGATCTCCTTGAAGCAATACTTTGATTAATTCTTCTTTAATCTGATGAGAGGAGGCAAAGTCGAAAGCCTAGCTACCTGCACAGCATTACTCAAATTAGTCCATTCTACGTCTTAAATTAAACCTTAGGCCCCAGAAACTTCGTGGAAGCGAGGTCAGAAGGGCAAACATCTCAAAGACCAATTTCATCGAAGAAAGTTATTGTGCAACCGACTTTTATTGAATGACACAAAGAAGCGTTTCAATTTGTGCACAAAGTGTAATAAAAGCCAATTCATCAACTTTTACTCAGGGATTTCATACCTTACACAACTCATCGGGTTACAAAGGAAAGGACGAACTACAATCAGAATGTCGCAACAAGACTCGTCGTCTTCCTTTCCTTCTAATCATTTTGAACAGAAAAGTGTGCGCACAACATAATTTTCGCATAATTCCACGAAGAAAATAATATTCAACTAAAAAATTACACTTTAATGAGTTTCATGCCGTAATTTGAAACTTTTCTCATAAAAATGGTAGTGGAAATAGTCCTGATAGAGTAGAGAGGGAAAAGAGAGGGTGCAGGGGGAAATGAAAATATAAAGAGTGCACAAGCCTTGGTTGGGCAAACGGGTTGTAATTTCTAATGAGTTTAGTTGCTCTCAATGTAATTAGCCAACGTCCCAACTCCATCCACCGACTTTCTTTGTGTTCCTCTTTCGCTTTCACTCATGTTGAAACAATACACATCAAAACCGGGTGCTATTTATGACTAAAGCACTAAATGGGCTATTAAATACCCAGCCACGGAGTCGCTTCGAGTGCACTCTGTACTTTCTTTCTTTCTTGAAAGAGACACTACTGTGCTCTGCTCTTGCTAATGTTTTATTAATTTTATAAAGCTCCTTTCAAGTCCACAACACAATACCATCCTTCCTTTGTTTGGCGGTGGCCTTCATTTCATAGCTGTGGGCTTACTTTTTTTATTCGAGCACAAGAGGATGATATTCTGGGACTTTCTTTCCCTCTCTGTCGGAGGTATGGGCAATGGGCACGAGCATAATATAATATAGATGCTCACTTCTCATGTGATATTTCTCGTATGGCATAAATATCAATCATTCAAGATAACTAAATGACTGGAATGTACAGCGGAGAAAGTGGCAGGCATTAGCCCAAATGTCAAGGTTGACAGAAGCATGGAGAGCCAAGAACAACCCGACTCACTCCAATTCATGACTTGTATGAGTATTCTGGACTCTGGAGTAAAGAAGAGAACAAACGTTATATGATGTCCGCTTTGTCCATTCCTATGCATTTGACAGTTTATAAATTTCATTTCACGTGGAAATATAATTTTCCACGTAGCCAATTTGATAAAGTGAGCAGAATTGCATCAAAGCAGAAATCAAACGCAGGAGAAAGCAGCAAGATCCAATTTAATATAAATGTACTACTAACCTTTCCATCCAAACTTGCAGACTCGGGCCACTTTGATAGTGACCATGACCGGGGCAGACCTCTTCATTCCACAATCGTAGGCGACAACTGACAAGATATGATTGTGGCTCTTGTCATAGTCCAAGGGCTCCGTGTTGCGAATGACCCCTAAAAAACATAAAACATTCATTTTTACACAAACTTATTCAACGGGAAGAACTTTTCAAAGCCGACATGCTGTCAGTTTTAAATTCCGACAGTGACAACCATGAGTTTTAAACTTCCTTTTTAGACTTTTCTCATTCCCTCATCACACACTGCAGAAAAAAAGTTGGTGAAAGTGAAAGGAGCCAAGAAAACGGAAGGCACTTTCAAATTTAAAATTGTATTTCCTTCTCATGTGTCTGCAACACGAGAGACGCAACCAGCATGCAGCACCTCCACTTTCAGACACAACGAATCAGCCAGCTCATGTCATGACGGAAGGAAATAAAATTCACAGAAAATACAGTTACTTTTGTTCTGAGAGCACACAGCTCATCTCTTTTTCTTCCTCTGCTTGCCTATGTTGTATGTATATGCTTTGTATTTATTTAGGTTAAAAATAATAAATCCAGAACCCTTCCAGCCTTCTCGTGTCTCATATATATCCAAACTCACTGGAACATTCATATTTCATATTTACATAAAAACTGGAAATCTTTGGCATCTTCAACCCCTTCGTGTCTGTTTCTATATCTGTATTCACAAAAGTTGGATTATTGAGGAAGTGAAGGAAAAATAGCTTTGTTTCCAATTTTGTTATGTATCAGTATCCGTCATCGCGTGTAATTGCTTTTTACAAATAACAATACATGTGGATGAACCTTTTGAGAAATTGTGAAGTCTGGAGCAGGTGAGTTTGTACAGTTCGAGGTGACAGGACGTAGATAAAATTGGCTGAACAAAACAAGACGTTATTTTATGGAAACTTTTACCTCGAAGGGAAAAGTAAGTAAACCTATTTTGCTGAGTACTGCGCTGCTCTTCCCACAGAAACGAAGAATATTCTAAAACTTGCATTACTTCTTTCAAACCGTCATCCAAATCCAAGTATTCAGTATGAGATGGTCTTTCTTACTTATATTATCCAACAGCCCCCATCCATACAACATATATGACACAACTAAATTTTATTCAAAGAGCTGTCTGATGTTTTCTAGAAGAATTTCGAAAATGTCCTTCTATCCATTATGTGCGCACTTGTCTCAAGTTTCTAGATTTGCAACGAAATCCTCAATCACCGCAATCTGAATATGATCGCAATTCTAAAAGGCCTGGGCTTAAGAGGATTACAAAGAAAAGAATAGGTTTCTACTCACATTCCCTTCTTCTTTCTCTCCCCAGAGTACAAGAAAGTATGTAAAAGTACCCGGGTATAAGATAAGATCACTTTGAACATTTTATACATCCGGAATTCAATCATTGTATAAAAACATTCTAGAAGTTCCATCATATTTGCTAACAGAAGCAAATATGGAACATGATTATTAGAGTGAAAATAAGTAACCGATCTTTGATAGCTGTCGTCTACCTTTCTTTACTGGTACTTAATATGTTGCGATGTTGTCAACAACATCATAGTTCAAAGAATATGTCAGTGACAAACCTTCCCAAAGAACTTTGATGTGGACAAGTGGATGTAATGGCATCTCAATTCGCAGAAAGGAGGGAGGAGTTGTTTTGATCGTTTTGAAGTTTTACAATCTTCGTGGGAGAGAAAGAGAGAGATGAGAGTAGACAGATTAAAGTCCTTGCTTCATGATAAGCTCTTTGATACTCTCAGATTTTGATTAAAACTTTGTACACATTGCGTCAAATTGCCGAGCACAAAAGTTAACCTCAATCCTTGAGTAGCCTACGTGTGGAGTTCTCCAGAGTTTTGAAGTGTTCAAAGGCTTTGAGGAGATTGCATCGCATTTAATTCCAAACGGGAGTGGAATCAATATCTCATTTGTGTCGGGCAAACAGATCAATAGGATAGGCCTTCACTTTTTTAGAAAATTTCTTTTTGGAAATTCGTGGAAAACAAGGCATACATATAAGTACATAGGTAACATGCCAAAGAAAACATCATCCTTGGTAAAATAATGGTATCTCTTGTTAACCACATCGTATCGATATCCTTTAGCCTTCCAACTATCTTTTTAAAAATGCCATGTATCATACACAAGGGTTCATTGAACATAGCACATCATTAAAAATTTGCTTCTGTGCAATGTACTAGAAAAAATTCTGACGTTAAACAATCCACCAATCCCAATGACGCATTTCAATTTTAGTTTAGTCACCCTATCGGCAATTCTGCATTATGGCGAATGTTTTTTGTGCTTTCTTTCATCCATCCGAACAACCAACCAACTTTCATTGCATTATTAGGCACGAAGGAATTGACAACGGCCTTGATCCGACGTTAATGTATGTAATCGTAATCCTGCAGGAGTATAGTCTTCCATGGTTGTCTAATTCTCTCTCTTGTTCTATTCCAGGATGCATTTCATTGGAGTTATATAAGTACTGAATTCTGTATATATTACAAACCCCATTTGTTTGATGGAATGGATTGACGGATTCCATCAACTCCATGTTTACGACGAAAACTGTCATGCATTCAACTCAACTCAAGTAACTCAAGTAAACAAAGTGGGTTGAGTCCAGCATTATCCCAAATTAATCAAGGTGGATTTTGCAAATAACAGCTAGTTGAAAACTAGTTCAACTTCATTTCAAGTACTAAACTACGTCACCAACAACATTGTTGGACTCTCAGAGACACTGATGACACTGGAGAATATAATAACACTCACTCTAAAAGGTTGAGTTTGACGAAAGTCTGTTCAGGATGTTAATTCAAGTTGGTAAATATATACATAAATGCTGTGGCTATTTTCCATAATAAATATAAGCATCACAAGACACCTCAAGTTGTTCAAGTGTCAATTTCCTGTCATCCAAATCTCATCTACTATCTGCGTACTCGTATTCCTCTAACAAATTCTGGGTAAAAGTAGAGAATTTCCAAATCGATTTTGGTGAAACTTTATCAGGATCAGTTTCACTCACCCTTGGACTAGAAACCTCATACATAAGAGAAACGAAGATAAAATTTCTGAACGATGGGAACACTCAATTTAAATGATTTTGGTGGAGGTTTAAAATCAAGGTCTACAGAACTTGTACAGCTAAATGATCGTAAATCTTTCACTACTAAATATTTCCTCCTCTACTAAATAACATCTTTAAGCTACAAAACATGAAAGGAATATTATGTGAGTTGCTGATACTGCCACTGATAAACCCAACTGATCTCAATCCCAGCCACACTCTTTTTTAAGATCTAAAATCTATATCATCTCCCCTTCTCGTTTAATACACGTTGGAGTTAGTATCGCCATTTACTTTTACTTTCCAACGTTAATAATAACATCCTAAGAAGAAATCTAATATTTGTGAAAAAAGGAAACTGTAAAATGCATTTGTCACCTTATGGTTGAGTTGGGTTCTCATATTTCATTACTCATTTTACGAGTCCATTGGTCCAATCTACCCTCCCTTTTAAGATTTAAGGTGCAGCATTAAAGTTTTGAAATATCTGGAGTCGTAAATTATGACTGAGGACAACCCCCCACCACACACAGCATAACCATCCAACTAAATCCTCAGATATTCTGGTTCCCTTGTGTGTGGTTTTTTCTCGGTTGGATGGAACTCCTTGTCGCGCTCCTGACTGGATGAAGTCCATGAGTAGTGCATAAAATGTGGTAGATGACTGTGACGAAATGGGTTGGCTTGTGACATCCACACCACGCACACAAATGTATTTTACTCCTGACTGACTGACAGCCAATCCAGTTCAATATCAATCGGATGGATTTTAAAGCATGATTATATTAGCACAAGTAAGTGAGAGTCACTCTGTGCCGTAAAAATTGGGCTGTGAGTTGTGAGTTGCAGTTAAGTAGGAATGCAGCCGTTTCTCGTTCTAATTTAAAACTAAGCTTTTTATTAGCACTAACGAAGAAGGTAGTAAACGGGCAGTTGGATGGATGCCGAAGTTGGAAAGATACGAGTAAAGTTTCTGCTTTGACGACCTATTGCATTTTATGGAGACCATTGAAGGACGGGACAGGTAAGAGCAAATTTTAGGGTTGTGGCCGTGGATGCGGATTAGATTTTATGGGCTTCGTCGACACAACTCTTTCAAATTTGAGATCCCCTGCTCAGCTACAAATCGCCGCATAAAGAGGGAACAATGGACACTTGGACACAGAGGAGAGAAGATGAGCATAAAAGATATGCGGATCGGAAGTAAATCCTTTTACAGCCAACTTTGAAACCTTACCGAATCTCTGAAACACGGAAAGGCGGCTTTCTCTCTCAATTGTAGTGGTAACACAATGACAGATATGATGGGGAACATCACAAGTGTGTTGGTGGTTGGTGGACCGTCTCTGCTTAATACATACTTTACTTGTGTGAGGCTTATTTCATTACTTCAAAGGCGACTACTACATCATGCAACATTTACTTTGAAACTGGAAGATCAATCCATTCCATAGAAAACGAATTCATGCCTTTCCCAACTAGTTCTAGGAATTGAAAGTATATATATTCCTTCAAATTGTCATTGGAAGAGAGCAAAAAAAGTATGGAAGAAATACATAAATTATTTCATCGGATAAGAAATTTGAACTTGTTAAATATCTTCTACGCTATAAACCTTCTGTTCATCCTGCATAGGAATATTATACTAGTTTAATTGTAAGAGGCTATGGCGAGTGAAAGTCATTCTTATTCTACCCTCGCCAGCAATGACTGCTTGGAAACAGAAAGAACTAAGGAACCACCACATGACAATGCCCATAGTCAAGTCAGTATGCAATCCCTGAGAGTACAATGAACACTTTCATTCTTTACTTAAATTCTTCCTTCTTGAAGAATAGCCCACACCATATCCAATCCAGATCCACTCACCATTGTCCTCACAAGCAAAGGACAATGCACCAAACGACGGAAGCAAAAAGTAAGAACACTGATCAGACTTTCTCTCCATTTTACTCGTTGCGGCTACGCAATTTAACGCAGGATAAAATGGCCCCTTGGGACGATCCACACAAAAATTAATGCTTTCTTCAACAAAAAACTTTTTATGAATACGCGCTATCGCCGCCAAGCCTGGTTGTTTGACTTTGTTCGTGCTTCCAATCATTTCTCTTAACAAATAACAAAAGACTATACAAATTCTTCATAATAAAACGGATGGAAGATAATTATCACCAGCAAATATGATAAAAATAACCCAAAATCCATAAATTTGCAATTCTATAAAGCTAGAAAATTATTTTGCAATGTTTTTGTCATAATTTAAAGGGGCGCATAAAAGGATAGTTGAAAATGATGTTAATACAAATCACACTCAGTGTGGGGTAACTTGTTTACCTCTGCTTTTGAGTTTGGAGTGACGGTGAAAATAAATGCAAGACATCGATATGCAAAAAGAGAGGAGGTGACAGCTCTCCCGTCTCTCTAAGGACCCTCAGATGAGAACTGAAGCAATGTAACTTTGAAGTAAGTTGAAGTCTGCGAATTATGTTCGAAATAGATTGCAAATTTGACATGTGCAAAAAAGTCTTTCAGTTGAAAGTTTCGCCAACAGTAACAGCGGGGGGCGTACATGACATTTCAAATAACCGAGTCGTCTTTTGTCTTATCAGTTGTCGATTGATCTTAAACTCCCGGCCGGAAATTGCCTTTCCAATTTCACTCGAAATAGTGCTAGGAAATCAAATACTGAAAAGGAAACCAATTTTCAAACATTCTCCGTTGAGTGTTGTTTTTGTGATGTATTTTTCCTACATTATATGAGAATTTCCTTTTTTTAGCAGTTTCGCCTCTTCATCCAATCACCCAAGAAATAATTTGCAAAACTGATTGAAAATTGTGATACATTTTTAAACATAACATAAATCATAACACGACCTACCGTCATTGTCGATTTCAAAGGGTTGATCCGTTGTGAGAATCTCGTATTTGCAAATGTCGCCAAACTTTGCAGTACAGTCTCGGTCAGTAGCTTCCACGCGGATGATGAGATCATATTGCCGACCCTCGTCAACCTGTTTAACATAGGATGGTTCCAAGAATGTGGGGGCGTATTCGTTGACATCCACGACGGTGATGTGTACCGTGGCACTGTAAGAACAGGATAACATGAGAAATTAAATTAAAGATAAAAAAGAGGAATCCAGTCAAGCTTTTTGTTCATGAATCTCATTTCCCATTATTGCTATTCTAGTGTAATCCAATAAATAAATGATCCGTCTACTTAATTCAACAACAGGATTCACGGTGGGAGAGAAAATACGCCAGTTATGTATAAGGCAGAAGTAGTAGTTGAAGGAATAAGAGGAGGAGGAGGAGGGGGCCTTGTTGGCTGGACAGACCTCGTGTTCTATAGAAGTGTGCAGAGATAAAATCTCCATATTATCCGAATACAACCAAATTGGGATTCAATGGAGCTTCTTCAGTTTCTCCTTCCCTTCGCATAAATCCTTAAATCCAAATTCCTTCAAGTTGGAGAATGACATTGTGCAACAATCACGTCAAACTCGTTAAGCAAGCATTTTATATACTATAGTTGCTTACTTGAGTGCAATAAAGGGTATACAAAGAGTTGTAATGGAATGGAACGCAGTGTTTGGATGCAACTGCGGTGTGTATGCAGTCCATGGATCCAAAAGCAAGGGAGAAAGTTACGATTAGAAAGCCTTACCAATGGAATGGATAATCTATTCATGCCTTATCTTCAAACTTAAGTCGAATAAATTCCGAGCACAAAAGCCCAGTCTCCTCAGTTTTCTCTTGGTTGTACGTGTTTCTTAAAATTCAACACATGCATGGCAAATAGCAGCGCAAAACCAACCAACCAGAGACGTTCTCCAACGCTCAAGGCTGGCTGACATACGCTGGAGGCACAAAATGAATACCAAATCAAATTTAATTTCTCATTCCCACAAACAACTAAATTCTTTCTAACAACATTTAATTTAACAATTATGACTTTCTTTGCTTTCCGTTAATAGCTGGAACGTTTGGACGATATAATGCAATATCCACTGTTTGAAAATAATACAAAAGTAGGCATTCGACATAAAAAGTGGCAATATTAAGTGAAGAAGGAATTAATTTCATCTTAAAATAGGTGAAAACTATTGTACAATGGACGTGGGTGAATGCATGGTTGAAAGGAAGAAATAAGCCTGTTGAATAAACGCAAAGAACTTTCTCTCCATTCTGAATTTGGTTAGAATTCCCGTTTGCCGCTTTCTCAGCCTTGGCCAATGTCCTGACAAAGACATATTGCCTTCTTTACATTCCCACGATTTCTAATCAACTGCCACTTCCCTTGTACTCGACTTTTCTCCTAGAATCCCAATAATTCTGCTGCTCTAAGCTACACCTCCCTTCCCTCACTCTCCCATTCCAAACCAAGTCAAAGGTGGAAATTCACTAGAATGAGTCCGCAAAGTAAAAGATCCATCCATTCCTTTCTTTCTTTCCAAGTTGGAGGAAGTCTCAAAGCTCAAAAGTCAAACCACGCATAAATAGGTTGGAAGAACGAGCTCCTCTGGTAACTCAGAATTTATTGCTTTTGCTTTCTTCCATTCACAGCGAAATCAACATTCGATTGGGCAAATGGAGAATAAGCAAGAATGTGATGGGGTAATTTATTGCCTGCTTGTACAGCTACCGATGAAATGATTTGCAATTAATTTAAAAGCTGGAAAAGAAAAACACCACCATCTTTTTTACTTCAATCTTGGACATATGCTGCTCCCCAAACATAGCGCACACAACATTCCCAATATGCCAACATAGCCAAAAAGTACAAATAACATGGCCTACTTGTCAGAAGTGTCGCCTGAGCAGCTGACGGCAGCGATATCAAACTTGTAATTTTTGCGTTTTTCGCAGTTTAAGAGTCGCTTTGCCCGAAGTTCGGCCTCTCCACGGTCCTCATCCTTCAGGACGATCTGTAAATCAAACAAATACACATAAATTACATTGTCATCCTCCAGCACACACAACATAAACATCTTGCTCTGCTCTCCAATTTGGGAGGTTTAGCTAAAGCATCCATGCAAAATCGATTCATTCGTTAGGCTGAGTGAGACTGAACCATCATTGCTTTACATTCATTTCTTTTAATGAGAAGAATGAAGCCAAATTAAATGAAATTGCCTCAAGGGACTCGTTAGTCAAATTCTGAAAATGTCCTTCGGGAGTTTCATACCAACCAACCAACCAGCAGCAACGTGTATATGCACGTGAAAGTCTTTCAAATATCGCATTACAGATATTGCATCCAAATGATGGCTGCTTCCAAGTCGAAAAACTCAATTTCCAACGAAAAAATCCATTCCAAAAACTCAACTGCTTAATTCAGATAAAAAATAGGATTAAAAATGTAAGTTGCTTTATTCATGACTATAGAAAATGCAGGTTGTTCTTGTATTGCCGCTAATGGTATAACGAGATGAATCTCGTTTTCGTTCATCCATCCACAAATCTCATTTCTTTCTGATTATGGAGTGGTTTCGTTGTGAAGAGGTTTCCGTGTCTATCTATCTATGCAATACCTTCCATATATGGTGAGGAAGTTTCGTGTTTATGTTAATTCCTTATAACTTGCTTCATCAACTTGAAAAAGATATTGCTTTAAAATTCGCCATCATCTCACTCCTTCCTATCGTTATTATAGCAGTAGAATTAATGGAGGACTTGGGTTACGATTCTCGGCTTCTAAAGTTGAAATTAAAGATACTATCCGGTTGAGGTTAAAAGAATGAACAGGGCATCATGAATTCAAAAGTCTTAGATGCATGAGGGGTTGATCAAAGTTGATGGAGCGTGTCAGACAAGGCTGAAATATGAGACAGGGAGTAACCAGATCTCACAAATATCCTGAAACATATCCACGATAACTCAACAAACCACAAATGCCAAAATTAGTATGTGACAAAATGGAGTCGTAGTAAAATAATTACAAATTTGGAATTGGGCATATTTTTAGAAATAGAAATTAAATACGAAAAAGAGAAAAACAAGTTTACAATTTCATAGTGGACGAGTGGACCACACATCAATATTTAGGATAATGTGCAGTAATCACATGACGTGTTAATCTGGAGAGTAGTAGTAGTAACTTATGATTGGCCTAATTGTAGTACCATTTATCTCATTATGTTTCATGTGCTGTGGTACTCAATATAATAACCATAATCTTACAAATTGCAGGAAATCTACAATTTATATGCACACTTGTGATCCATTCATTCTCTGTCATTACTCATTCGAGAAATTGCTACTTTAACAGATTAAATCCACAATCACCATTCACCATTGGAATTATAGAGATCCACCTGTAAATTGGAATTGACTGCACCCGACCCCAACAACCAACCACACACACGAGTGAGTGCCAGACCAGCGTGTGGCTTGGCTTGTGTTCATGAGGGGTAATAAATGTCCAAAAATTTGCATGTAATTTCCTCTCCACTCTTTTATTCTCTCTCAAGCTTAAGCAGATTACAGGTTTTAATCCACTCCATTATAATTTATAATTATTGCAACCTCAGCCAACATGACCACCACCGGACGGAACTAAAACCATATCGGCTCAGTCAGACTCCTCGAGTACACATAACAGGTTCAATACACTTGAGAGAAGTCAAATAATCCAGCATTATTCATTTGCACACTTAATTTAATTGTCCAAAAATGCTATAAAAATAAAAGTTCAGAAAAATATAAAATAATCCTGTTGGAGTTTGTTGGAGACTTGATTCTTATAATAATATTTTGACATGGAGCTCGCCCTGTTTACTGAATAAAATTGAAATATCTTGTAAACAAAATCCAGGCATCCCAATGATTCGGCGGAGGAGAGGAAGTATCTTTTTAAGTTATTATACTCCTATGCTAAAGGGTAGTGAATCTTTACATTAAATCAATATCGACACGATTTTCAGTTTTCATATTCCCCGAGCATATATAAAATACGGCTACAGGTACTTATTTGGCTCTTAACAACGTCAAGTTTATCATTTCGTCCCAAAGCGTTCTGATTTCATTGACAAGTTTATTGGCAGTGACGAAGAGAACAAATTGAAATAAGTTATACAGAAAATTATGGTAAACGTCTAAAGGACGGGTGATGATATATACTTACATATGATAAAAGTAAGAATTTAAAAAACCAGTGAAGATTTTTAAAGAATGTGTTCAAACTTTAAGAAACTGGAAAACTCAATGTTATCTGATAATCGAGTAGCTTGGGCATAAAAGTTGAACCACACTTTGTGAGTTCGAAGGAGATGACTCCACTCACTTCTTCTAGCTTCTTCCCAAGAGGAGACAAACGCGATTAAATATTTATAAGGAAATCTAACCTGCACTTAAACCAACAAAAGTCAGTGCGTGCAATACACACACCGTCAAATTTCACTCTTCCATCCAGTACACTTTTTTAGAGCCCGACTCGGGCACCAACGAGATTTGCATGCAATTGTAGAAGAGACATTTCAAATGCGCTACAGACGAAAGAAAAAATGCGTAAAGAGAGAAAGATGCATTCCCGTAAAACAAAGTGTATGGATGCACATACGTCGTCTTTAACCCAAGTTGTACTCAGGTCCTGCCTTTCCTTAAAAGATTTACAGTTTACGGTATTTATTTACGAGCGAGATCATCTTCTCACATCCTAAACCAGTTCTTATGTACAAGTGCATGAGACCTACATATATGCTTGATGTAGGAAATGATGTCTACTGTCTACCAAAAATACGGCATCAAATAAATCCAAATGGTCATTCCGTACCATATGCTGCATTGGACACCTTTAATGATTCAATAATATCATACCAACAACCAAAAGAGTGGCCTGTTTTGTACAACTTTCCTTAAACTTGGCAATAAGTAAACGGGTCCTCCCTCCCGCATAGAATTCGTACAACTGTCCACCCACCCACCCACAAAATAAACTGTTAGCAGAGACAGTGTCCCATAAGCTCAAGAGAACAAAGTAATTAAGTGATCAAAGTAATTAATGAGCTTTGCGTCCTGGAACAGAGTTTCTCGTTTCTTATTCTCTTTGAAGCATTAATTCAATTTAGTCCTCCATCCATATGCACAGCACACAGTCCAACCGACCAAAGTCCCAAATAAGTATCACCACTACTGCACTGTGAGAGTGAGATGCAATTCCGTTTGGGTGGTAGTTGTATTTCATGGGTATGCAATAAGAAGAATGTTCCGCTGGAGAAAGCAGCAGCAGCTGGTTGGCGGAAATGCGTAGATATCAAAGTATCAACTCAGATTTGATTACATGGAAATATGTGTCGTATAACTTGGGCACAGAGCTATTTTGTCATTGACTTGTGACGGTGGACGTAGTAGTTGGTAGAAGTAGTAGGTATCTGTAATAATAGCAGTAGTTGCAGATAGTATAGTAGTGGGAGTGAGTGAGTGGGGGAATATTAGGAATACACAAGGCAGGCAGCAGGTTTTATGGAAATGGGAGACATGGATGGAACATTCCTCTATGTGTACATACTTTGGTTGTTGGTGGATGCAACGACAAGAAATATATTCAGAGTCCATAAAATCTGAACTGAAGAGCATAATTTAAGCCTGGAATTCGGATGTTATGTTCACTAACCCGGGATCCATTCAGTCGCTCCCTTAGGCTCAAGATTGGTACAAAAAGGGTCGCTTAATGACCTTCTATGTCGTAAACCAAAATGATACTTTAACTTTAACGTCCTTCTCAACATCCCACCACACACACACACACTCCTTAGGTCGATCCTCTACTTACTACGGATATTGCAATGCTGTCTATATCTGTTGTACATGATTCCAAACTTAACTTATACACTGCCAACTCAACCCACCCCACTGACTTTCAGAATTGAACCAAATAAATGCAAAATGCACCCTTTTAGTTGTAAACTGCCAAGCTCTCTCCTTCCTGCTTTATGCTAATACGGTCTTCTGCAATTTATGTTCAACTCTAAAACCCGGAATCTTAAATTGGAGCATAAAACACACTCTTTTGACCTGGCCAAGATTCCCCTTTTGTTGCAAACAAATGTACTCCACCCCACAAAAAAAATCGCCCTTTGTTACAACAAAACAGCAAGAAGTTTATGCAACATTGGAATTTTTAAAGGACTTTTCCTCAAAGCTAGTTAGTTTGCACAGGCAGTGAAAGCAGCAGAGTAGGCTGTGTTATGCTTATGTATGTGAATAAAAGAAGAAGACGTTCCACCAACGTCGAAGTCAAGTGAGTGCCTTCCTATAAGTATTTAATCCTCCAAAGAGCCATTGAAGCCCCCATCGCCCAAAAAATAAACTAAGAAAGCATTAAGGAACATAAATGTACAAGAAAAATCATCTCTGTTCCCAAACAAGCGCAAGGAAGGAGAGAAAATGAGGCGAAATTGAAAGGAATTCTCTGGAGAAATCTTCATCTTCATATTTCCCATATCACATCACAGAAGAGCGAGGAAAGATGGCTCATTAATAACCTCACTTAAACGGTTGACGTTTGCCATTCAACATTCTCCAGAGTAAATAAATGGTGACACTTTTTCCGTAAAATGACTGGAAAATAATATTAATGCTTATACTCCATTCCTCTCTTTGGATTAAGCATCAGGAATGTTGATGCCTAAAATTATAGCATGGATATTTGTCAGCACACACATTAGTGCGCTCCTTTTCTCTCTCTTTTCAAACTTTGGATAATTATTTACTTTGTGAATATACTGAGATAATATTAACATTTTAGCCGTTTCAGTTTTCTCGCACACGAATTTTTTTAGTCCAAAAATACGAACGCATTTCGCACGCAGAAATGGAATGTTTCTCACTCTCTCAAATTTACGTCCCCTTTTACGCACATGGTTAACATCTGACACCACCACAAATCAATTTCTTGTTCGAAGCGACAGTAAAAATGTCCCAGAAGATCAAATACACGCATCATCTGATCAGTATCCAACAAAATTTTATCTCGTGCATTTCCAATTCTGTTTTATGCCCAATGAAAACCTTTCGAATTGAACAAAATTTAATGTTTTAATGTTGAAAATAATGTTAAGTTAGAGCAATAAGTATTATGAAAAGGTAAAGAGATAATCTTTATGTACGTGGATGCAAGCCTGCACATTTAATGACACTGAGAGAGAATAGAGACACCCCATAAATTATCCGTAATGCAGTCATTAAGAGAGGAACGTGAGATTTATCAAGCTTTTAAAGACACTTAATATCCCTCACCTCCTTCTTGTTCGTTCTCCGGGATTTCTCCGTCTTCTTCCAAGCAAAATCTGATTCGATTCCAAGATTTAAATCCCTGCTCTAATATTTCTAACCGAAATGTCAAACATGGCTCGAGATAGAAAATTCACAGTTCAACAATAAACACACATTTTTAAAGCTTCGTAGAAAGAAGAGAGAGAGAGCAAGGGCTCATCATTTATAATCTTAACTCCATAAAAGGCCGCACAAAAGTCAGTTGTATATTTATGCACTCTACTTTTGTGCAACTTTGAGCTGGTTTGACTGCTGTGACAATGAAGCCAGTATAAAATTGTAAGAATTGCTCTCAAGCTGTACGTGCCACAAAGCATTTTTCTTTCACTATAGCTATCTCGTCATTCAATCCTTGGGATTTTGCTACTTGGCGGATATCATATTAACTTCATATTTCAAAGACGAATTCCGGTCGGATGGTTTGAATTGGGTTGGAAGAACAGGGATATTGGATATTGAACTGCATCATGAAAAAGGCACGAATTCTTAGAGAAGGATGGAAAATTCAATTTATTGTACCAAGCTGGGCTCAAGTCAGACCAGAGTTTACCAATAACTCGAGTCCAAATCCAATGAAGAGGTAAATATTGGAATTTACGGAAAAGCTAACATGCACCCCCTTCATCACACAGCTTGCAGAGCAGAGATGGATGAATTGGATTCACAAATGTCTATTTCCAATATAAATGCAGAAAAATAATCGATTTGATATTATTGTGATTGTCATATCATATTTATTTATCAATTATTATAAACAATGCAGAGACAAGGACAAGGTCCCAAGATTGAAACTGATCAGAGCAGCATGAAATGGCTAACCGTAAATTAGTGAATTGTGCCACTTCTGTGACACAGAGCAAATCAGCGGATAATCCTTGAAGCCAAAAATGGCAAGAAATGAGAGCGGATGTTGAGAGAAAGTGTTGCTAAATGGGAAAAAAGTTTGCTAAAAGTAGAGAGAAAGTAAGTTTGGTTGTATGGGGGTGTGGTGTGCTGACTCTCATTGTGGTTGTCTCTTCGTCCTTTGGGCAGAGCAATGAAGAGAAATAATAACACGCTCCATTGCCACTGAACACTTTCACCGCCGGATATCAAAAACAACATCCAATAACTTCCTCAGGCAACCGAAGCGGACGCGAATCGTTCAGTCTTTGAGAAAGAAAGTCCATCCTTGGATTTGTAATAGGATTCCTGTCATGCTTCCCCCCTGTCCGATATATTGATAGCCGATGCCTCCCTCCATTCAAGTCTAATGGCCACATTCTGGTATCGAATGTCTTTTCTCAAACACCATCCAAGTCAACTCAACTCTTTCCTCACACCCATGTCCCACACGAACCACACCTATACTCATCCTTTCCTCTCCTCTCTCTTTCTGATTTCAGAATCATACACATGCAATAATTCAAATCAAATCCGTAATGGAATTGTACATTTTGGCTTGGTCCGAAGTTTCTTCAAATCTGTTTCATATTTATGCGCGGATGAAATGTTTTAAAACTTTATCTTTCTTTGAATAGACAATGCTTCCCGTTAGTCTGAGTCAAAATGGCTATAACGGAAAAACTATGAATTTTGTTGCTAAAATGAACCGCGAAATAAAGCGTTTTCCCAAAGCGACCTTACATATTCTCTTTATTCGCCCAGTAGACATATTTACCCACTGTATGTAGTCCACTCACAGGATATCCATCCATCCATCCACCCACCCAAACACCCTTCCACAATATTAGTTCAGTTCACAAATGTCCGAAACTTCTGCTCTGGGGATTTAGTTTTGCATCCAAAAGCAGTTGGTGCCTTGTCTTGGTGCAATGGTGTAATGTCATGAATGCCCAATGATTCGGCGGAGGAGAGGAAGTATCTTTTTAAGTTATTATACTCCTATGCTAAAGGGTAGTGAATCTTTACATTAAATCAATATCGACACGATTTTCAGTTTTCATATTCCCCGAGCATATATAAAATACGGCTACAGGTACTTATTTGGCTCTTAACAACGTCAAGTTTATCATTTCGTCCCAAAGCGTTCTGATTTCATTGACAAGTTTATTGGCAGTGACGAAGAGAACAAATTGAAATAAGTTATACAGAAAATTATGGTAAACGTCTAAAGGACGGGTGATGATATATACTTACATATGATAAAAGTAAGAATTTAAAAAACCAGTGAAGATTTTTAAAGAATGTGTTCAAACTTTAAGAAACTGGAAAACTCAATGTTATCTGATAATCGAGTAGCTTGGGCATAAAAGTTGAACCACACTTTGTGAGTTCGAAGGAGATGACTCCACTCACTTCTTCTAGCTTCTTCCCAAGAGGAGACAAACGCGATTAAATATTTATAAGGAAATCTAACCTGCACTTAAACCAACAAAAGTCAGTGCGTGCAATACACACACCGTCAAATTTCACTCTTCCATCCAGTACACTTTTTTAGAGCCCGACTCGGGCACCAACGAGATTTGCATGCAATTGTAGAAGAGACATTTCAAATGCGCTACAGACGAAAGAAAAAATGCGTAAAGAGAGAAAGATGCATTCCCGTAAAACAAAGTGTATGGATGCACATACGTCGTCTTTAACCCAAGTTGTACTCAGGTCCTGCCTTTCCTTAAAAGATTTACAGTTTACGGTATTTATTTACGAGCGAGATCATCTTCTCACATCCTAAACCAGTTCTTATGTACAAGTGCATGAGACCTACATATATGCTTGATGTAGGAAATGATGTCTACTGTCTACCAAAAATACGGCATCAAATAAATCCAAATGGTCATTCCGTACCATATGCTGCATTGGACACCTTTAATGATTCAATAATATCATACCAACAACCAAAAGAGTGGCCTGTTTTGTACAACTTTCCTTAAACTTGGCAATAAGTAAACGGGTCCTCCCTCCCGCATAGAATTCGTACAACTGTCCACCCACCCACCCACAAAATAAACTGTTAGCAGAGACAGTGTCCCATAAGCTCAAGAGAACAAAGTAATTAAGTGATCAAAGTAATTAATGAGCTTTGCGTCCTGGAACAGAGTTTCTCGTTTCTTATTCTCTTTGAAGCATTAATTCAATTTAGTCCTCCATCCATATGCACAGCACACAGTCCAACCGACCAAAGTCCCAAATAAGTATCACCACTACTGCACTGTGAGAGTGAGATGCAATTCCGTTTGGGTGGTAGTTGTATTTCATGGGTATGCAATAAGAAGAATGTTCCGCTGGAGAAAGCAGCAGCAGCTGGTTGGCGGAAATGCGTAGATATCAAAGTATCAACTCAGATTTGATTACATGGAAATATGTGTCGTATAACTTGGGCACAGAGCTATTTTGTCATTGACTTGTGACGGTGGACGTAGTAGTTGGTAGAAGTAGTAGGTATCTGTAATAATAGCAGTAGTTGCAGATAGTATAGTAGTGGGAGTGAGTGAGTGGGGGAATATTAGGAATACACAAGGCAGGCAGCAGGTTTTATGGAAATGGGAGACATGGATGGAACATTCCTCTATGTGTACATACTTTGGTTGTTGGTGGATGCAACGACAAGAAATATATTCAGAGTCCATAAAATCTGAACTGAAGAGCATAATTTAAGCCTGGAATTCGGATGTTATGTTCACTAACCCGGGATCCATTCAGTCGCTCCCTTAGGCTCAAGATTGGTACAAAAAGGGTCGCTTAATGACCTTCTATGTCGTAAACCAAAATGATACTTTAACTTTAACGTCCTTCTCAACATCCCACCACACACACACACACTCCTTAGGTCGATCCTCTACTTACTACGGATATTGCAATGCTGTCTATATCTGTTGTACATGATTCCAAACTTAACTTATACACTGCCAACTCAACCCACCCCACTGACTTTCAGAATTGAACCAAATAAATGCAAAATGCACCCTTTTAGTTGTAAACTGCCAAGCTCTCTCCTTCCTGCTTTATGCTAATACGGTCTTCTGCAATTTATGTTCAACTCTAAAACCCGGAATCTTAAATTGGAGCATAAAACACACTCTTTTGACCTGGCCAAGATTCCCCTTTTGTTGCAAACAAATGTACTCCACCCCACAAAAAAAATCGCCCTTTGTTACAACAAAACAGCAAGAAGTTTATGCAACATTGGAATTTTTAAAGGACTTTTCCTCAAAGCTAGTTAGTTTGCACAGGCAGTGAAAGCAGCAGAGTAGGCTGTGTTATGCTTATGTATGTGAATAAAAGAAGAAGACGTTCCACCAACGTCGAAGTCAAGTGAGTGCCTTCCTATAAGTATTTAATCCTCCAAAGAGCCATTGAAGCCCCCATCGCCCAAAAAATAAACTAAGAAAGCATTAAGGAACATAAATGTACAAGAAAAATCATCTCTGTTCCCAAACAAGCGCAAGGAAGGAGAGAAAATGAGGCGAAATTGAAAGGAATTCTCTGGAGAAATCTTCATCTTCATATTTCCCATATCACATCACAGAAGAGCGAGGAAAGATGGCTCATTAATAACCTCACTTAAACGGTTGACGTTTGCCATTCAACATTCTCCAGAGTAAATAAATGGTGACACTTTTTCCGTAAAATGACTGGAAAATAATATTAATGCTTATACTCCATTCCTCTCTTTGGATTAAGCATCAGGAATGTTGATGCCTAAAATTATAGCATGGATATTTGTCAGCACACACATTAGTGCGCTCCTTTTCTCTCTCTTTTCAAACTTTGGATAATTATTTACTTTGTGAATATACTGAGATAATATTAACATTTTAGCCGTTTCAGTTTTCTCGCACACGAATTTTTTTAGTCCAAAAATACGAACGCATTTCGCACGCAGAAATGGAATGTTTCTCACTCTCTCAAATTTACGTCCCCTTTTACGCACATGGTTAACATCTGACACCACCACAAATCAATTTCTTGTTCGAAGCGACAGTAAAAATGTCCCAGAAGATCAAATACACGCATCATCTGATCAGTATCCAACAAAATTTTATCTCGTGCATTTCCAATTCTGTTTTATGCCCAATGAAAACCTTTCGAATTGAACAAAATTTAATGTTTTAATGTTGAAAATAATGTTAAGTTAGAGCAATAAGTATTATGAAAAGGTAAAGAGATAATCTTTATGTACGTGGATGCAAGCCTGCACATTTAATGACACTGAGAGAGAATAGAGACACCCCATAAATTATCCGTAATGCAGTCATTAAGAGAGGAACGTGAGATTTATCAAGCTTTTAAAGACACTTAATATCCCTCACCTCCTTCTTGTTCGTTCTCCGGGATTTCTCCGTCTTCTTCCAAGCAAAATCTGATTCGATTCCAAGATTTAAATCCCTGCTCTAATATTTCTAACCGAAATGTCAAACATGGCTCGAGATAGAAAATTCACAGTTCAACAATAAACACACATTTTTAAAGCTTCGTAGAAAGAAGAGAGAGAGAGCAAGGGCTCATCATTTATAATCTTAACTCCATAAAAGGCCGCACAAAAGTCAGTTGTATATTTATGCACTCTACTTTTGTGCAACTTTGAGCTGGTTTGACTGCTGTGACAATGAAGCCAGTATAAAATTGTAAGAATTGCTCTCAAGCTGTACGTGCCACAAAGCATTTTTCTTTCACTATAGCTATCTCGTCATTCAATCCTTGGGATTTTGCTACTTGGCGGATATCATATTAACTTCATATTTCAAAGACGAATTCCGGTCGGATGGTTTGAATTGGGTTGGAAGAACAGGGATATTGGATATTGAACTGCATCATGAAAAAGGCACGAATTCTTAGAGAAGGATGGAAAATTCAATTTATTGTACCAAGCTGGGCTCAAGTCAGACCAGAGTTTACCAATAACTCGAGTCCAAATCCAATGAAGAGGTAAATATTGGAATTTACGGAAAAGCTAACATGCACCCCCTTCATCACACAGCTTGCAGAGCAGAGATGGATGAATTGGATTCACAAATGTCTATTTCCAATATAAATGCAGAAAAATAATCGATTTGATATTATTGTGATTGTCATATCATATTTATTTATCAATTATTATAAACAATGCAGAGACAAGGACAAGGTCCCAAGATTGAAACTGATCAGAGCAGCATGAAATGGCTAACCGTAAATTAGTGAATTGTGCCACTTCTGTGACACAGAGCAAATCAGCGGATAATCCTTGAAGCCAAAAATGGCAAGAAATGAGAGCGGATGTTGAGAGAAAGTGTTGCTAAATGGGAAAAAAGTTTGCTAAAAGTAGAGAGAAAGTAAGTTTGGTTGTATGGGGGTGTGGTGTGCTGACTCTCATTGTGGTTGTCTCTTCGTCCTTTGGGCAGAGCAATGAAGAGAAATAATAACACGCTCCATTGCCACTGAACACTTTCACCGCCGGATATCAAAAACAACATCCAATAACTTCCTCAGGCAACCGAAGCGGACGCGAATCGTTCAGTCTTTGAGAAAGAAAGTCCATCCTTGGATTTGTAATAGGATTCCTGTCATGCTTCCCCCCTGTCCGATATATTGATAGCCGATGCCTCCCTCCATTCAAGTCTAATGGCCACATTCTGGTATCGAATGTCTTTTCTCAAACACCATCCAAGTCAACTCAACTCTTTCCTCACACCCATGTCCCACACGAACCACACCTATACTCATCCTTTCCTCTCCTCTCTCTTTCTGATTTCAGAATCATACACATGCAATAATTCAAATCAAATCCGTAATGGAATTGTACATTTTGGCTTGGTCCGAAGTTTCTTCAAATCTGTTTCATATTTATGCGCGGATGAAATGTTTTAAAACTTTATCTTTCTTTGAATAGACAATGCTTCCCGTTAGTCTGAGTCAAAATGGCTATAACGGAAAAACTATGAATTTTGTTGCTAAAATGAACCGCGAAATAAAGCGTTTTCCCAAAGCGACCTTACATATTCTCTTTATTCGCCCAGTAGACATATTTACCCACTGTATGTAGTCCACTCACAGGATATCCATCCATCCATCCACCCACCCAAACACCCTTCCACAATATTAGTTCAGTTCACAAATGTCCGAAACTTCTGCTCTGGGGATTTAGTTTTGCATCCAAAAGCAGTTGGTGCCTTGTCTTGGTGCAATGGTGTAATGTCATGAATGCCCAAAATTCGAAAGTGGAGATGAGGATTGTTGTCTGAATGGCAACGCGCTCTGAATCTCAATTTCAGACGTGTTCTTGTATCTTCAATTCATTTTCTCACTCCAACTGCTTTACAAGAAGAAGAAGAAGAAGAGCAGTTGGTTCATCTCGTTCGTTACTCACTTTCCTTTTCTTATCTTTTCTCTTCACCCTCCGTTGCTCAACCCTCCTCCTCCTCCTCCTCCTCCTCCTCCTTTCCCAGTCCAATACTATATACACTCATCCTAGTTTCCTTCACTGAATCCAATAATAAACCCAATCCTTATTCCTTCCCAAAATTTAATCCTACTACATACAACGCAGAATATAAGCTCCCTTCATTCAAACATTATTAGTTGGTTATCTAAGGCTGCAGACGAGGGACATCAAGATAATACTAATATATTTCGCAGAATTCGTTTAATTAACAACAAAGTCCAGCTTATGAGAGAGAAAGGAGGTCGTAGAATTGGCCCGTTCGTACAGCAAAATCGTGTCACCTATTAATTTTGCTCGTCAATACGTTGATATAGATAGATGATGGTTGAATGGCGGTCCAATATGATATCGTATCATTTGGGTAGGTGAGTGGATCTACAGATATAAAGCAATCCCAGGGGCAATAATATGGCTAAATGAAAGAGAGATAAAAAGGATGTTACACAATGGGAAAGACTTCAAAGAAATTCGATATATATTTTATATGAAAGATGGTCAAATACGTGACATTAGTTATTAAATGAAACCTAATTTGTAGATATTTCTGATTCAATTCCTTCAGTCCTTCACTCATTTCTTCTCATTTCAGTTCGTTCGGGTTCTTCTTTTTCTGTTGGTCTTTCTTTTTCGTTTTTATCCTTATTGAATGCGCAGTAAAAAGCTTACGGCATTGGTGGAGGAAGTCTCTGTCTGAGCAACTATACTCTCTCTCGGGCACAGAAAGAAAGAAAGAAAAAAGAAATGAATGCATTCACAGAACGGTAATTTTCCGGAACTTTGGATGACTCACTGCAATTCAACCGACTTGGCACAGAACCACTCACGTAAACTACTTTCCCCGTCATGATGACAAGAAACCACGCTTTCTCTCTTCTCTCATCTCTTGAAGAAGAGAGGATGTGTTTGTAAACTTAGGATGTATTGTTATGCCTTATGCAATAGAAGCAAGAAGCAATGCACTGGACAGTGAGGATTACGGTGTATTTGCATATGTGCATTGATGTGGATATTTGTAGTGATGGTTTGGTTTAGGTTTGGTTTGGATGCATTGTAAACATCGTCATTCCTTTGTTTGGATATTATTACAGATATGTATTATTGCATGCATGAAAATGGAATGGAATGAAATGTGCACATGAGTTCACATAATTCCTTTG